>JAKGSA010000263.1:0-29873 GCA_033558755.1 Philaethria dido
TTTTTTTTTATTGATAACGGACGGCAAACGAGCAGAAGGACCACCTGATGGTAAGTGGTTACCTTCGCCCATAGACATCTACAACACCAGAGATGTTGTAGATGCGTTGCCAACCTAGAGGATACTGATGGAAGGGGGGACAATGTAGTAGTCCACTATCAGAACCACCACATTTTGAAGAAAGGATGGGTGGGAAAGGGAAAAATCTGGCTTACATGCCATCGAACCGGAACACATCATTAGATATTTGGCGGTTCGTCTTTGACATGATAGTGGTCGCGAGCCAGTCGGAGGACGAACCATATTTATATAATAACCATATTTTTAGTAAATCCGTGCTTTTAAGCGAATAACAGAGTAAGCAGAGAACCTAGTGTCAAGACACTCCGTTCTCTGCTTTCAAAACATTACTTTGATCGGAAATCGAACCCACAATCGTCGCGTTTAGTTAGTAATTCGAAATTGCGTGTCTAGTGGTGGAACTCAACGCTGCACCTTGGTAAGGACCAGAATAGAGTAATTATCATTTTCTTGAGTGAAAATTGAATTTGCAACCACCATGTTTAACATGCATTCAGGTAATGCCCCACTGCACCACTATGATCTATACTTATTACAAAATAACGTCATTTTTTTTATTTTTTTTTTAACTTCATGCTGTATCCCGCATATAGCAGGGTAGGCAGAGGGAACCAGAGAACCTAGTGTTAAAACACTCCATTTTCTTTCAACATTACCGTTCCCCACTTTCCGCCAAATTGAGTTGAGGGTGTTGAGTGGCGGAACTCAACGCCGCTCAACACACAGTGTCATAATTAAATTATAAGAAATAAATAAACGAAGTACCTAATAGAATTTATACAATGATGCACAATAATTGTAGTTGTTCAGTTCAAAGATTTATTCTCATAAAATAAATATAATTAATTTAATATCACTAAGAAAATAATATCATATAAATTTTCCATGTCTAATCCCCATATTAATATCCCTAATAAAATATGAATGCTTCAGTAATATATTGATATTGTTTAGACTTTATTAAACAAGATATGAAACACACGTGTTAATATTTTCTATGTTAAACACATTCTTATATTTACATAGCACATGATCTATTGCATAGAAACTTAAGATAAATTTATGATATTGATTTAGGCATCATTATGTTAAGACGTGAAGGAATAGCTTTGGATCCCTTTTTATGGAAACTATGCGATGAGGTGTATGAAAATTGGCATACATATAGTGTACATGGAGAAGAAATGCAGAAAGATAATATTTTTTATAATAATAATCATAATCAGAAGTATATTAAATTAATAAAATAAATATTATTCACACTACCATATTATGTTTGAAATACACTTTTGAATAATGTGACGTACATGTAGCTGACGCCAATGGTAGCTCCGGGTGGCATATGGCTCTTTCCCCCCTCCCCCTTACGACTACCATCCTTCCTCGGTTCTCTAACTGGAACCGAAATTGTAGACAGAACCCCTACAGAGGCTCTATGGGCCAACCCGATGACCCGCCCATGTTCATGGACGGAGAAGACTCCCATGGCCATAGGCCTAAGAGCCTGAAGCCATCACCCCTCCTCCCCAGGGAGGAGAGTGAAGACCCCCCATAGACAATGGTAGCTCCAGCTAGTTAGCTTAACTTAAATATATAATTACTAATAACATCATTTATTTTTAAAGATATTTTTAAATCTATAAAAGTATGAAACTACTTACGGTAGGTAGACCTTTGTCTCTCAGCCATTCATCAGGTTCCTTCAGACAAAAACAGCCATATA
Organism: Philaethria dido; assembly: GCA_033558755.1. Taxonomy (NCBI): domain Eukaryota; kingdom Metazoa; phylum Arthropoda; class Insecta; order Lepidoptera; family Nymphalidae; genus Philaethria; species Philaethria dido. The sequence goes on from JAKGSA010000263.1 coordinate 1,805, forward strand.
GAAGAACAACGCAGAATAGAGCGGTAGTCATAGAAAATATTCCATAATATCCCATTCTTTGAAGTAAAATGCCGCTCATCCCAATACCGATTGGCAGTCCGCCGGTCATACAAAAGTTGACTAAACCAACTCTAAATGTGCGAGACTTCTCTGATGTTATGTCACTAATGTAACTAAAAACACCTAGGAACATTGTCACCCAGCCTCCCGTTATAGCCGGAAATATAGTCTCTAAGAAAACTGTTACTTGAACTGGAATTTCGTAGAAAAAGTAAACGTTGATTATATTGTTTATTGATGTTGCTAATTCGCCAATGATAGGTAGTAAAATGCATAATTTTCTTTTCCCAGTCCTGTCGCTCCAAGCGCCCAAAAACATAATTATAATACAAGGTAAAGCAGTATGTAATATACTCTTCCATATATCTATCGAAGAAATCAGGGTCTGCACTTCTTTTTCATATTGTGAATAATTGTTGCTAGTTTTCTTAACTAAAGCATCACATATTTCCGAAGATATATTAAGATTTACTCTGCAAGCTTTGTCCAAGTTAAAATTTCCCATAGCAAACCTCGATATAACACTTGGTACTATGAGACCAGCCAGTAATGGCTCTACAGTGATGTTATCTTTTATATGCCATAACTTGTCTGTAAAGCCTTTATCCTTAAATTTTGCTTTTTCTTTATTCAAAGGTTTCTCTTCTCTTTTATCAGAAGGTTCTTGTTTTTCAGCCATTTTGACTATATTTAAGTTATCAACTTTGCTTATTAATTTCCTTTTGTTTTCATTTTACATCGATCTATTGTAGCGTGAACGACAGTCTGACTTGCAATGTTTAATTAAACACAATGAACCTCAATGTGACAGATACAATAATTGCCTTTAATATTTACTTGTCCGATATATTTGTTTGATATCAATTAAGCGTAGATAATGATAAAACGTAATTGCAGATAATTGGCTTTTGTTTCACATTGGATGGATCAATGTATATTTTTTTTATTATTGATTTTATTGCAGTAAGTAAATATTGTATTAGTTAATTGCTTTCTTTATATATTTTCTAATGATTTTTCTGGGGGAACGGAATTGTAAGAGACCGGTTGTCTTAAACCTTTCTCAGGTTCCCTTTGCCTACCCTGGATATGCGGGATACAGCGTGAAGTTAAAAAAAAAAAAAGGATTTTTCTATTAGGTCATTATTGGACATTACACAATCTACGAAATATCTAAATTATTGTTTTCTTTTTTTTCTAAAGATGCGTCATTTATATTATCTATAACTAGTTACAACGGACGACGTACAAGATATTTTGATAAAATTTTAGGCCACAAATCATAATATTGTGACCTTGAAACATTATATCGAATTGTTGGAGATTTAAGGAAAAACCAAGTTTCACATTATCTTCTAATTTCACGGGGAAAGTAGTAGAATTATGCAAAGCGTGTTTCTATCTATATTAGACTAAAAAAATTCAAAAAATAATAATTAGTAGAAAAAGTTAGTGACTGTCTCTAGTAAATTCGTTACGTGTTGGGATTAATATATTTTATACTAGCTGTATCCCGCGACTTTTCCATGGAATATCAAACCTAAAATCCCGTCTTTTTTACGTTTTCGTAGGAGTTTTGAGGAAAGCTCTAAGTCTAAGCTCTGTTACTTTAGCCCTTATACTCCCAAAGGATCTTTCATGCCAAATTTAAACTTCCCACGGCCAGTAGTTTCGTCTGCACGTTGTCTGTCAGTCACTCAGTAACAAGCGTTTTCTATATATAGAAGATAAATATAGAATACTTCAATTTTATATCAAGCTTAGAAAACACTTGGGGAAAGAGAGATAATGATTAAAATTGGATCAACGATTAGCGTTTTAATCGCACTGAAAACACTTGAACGTACAAGTTAATCAAAGTATATTCTGTAATTGGTTTATTTTTATTTCTTAGGGCATATATTTGTATCCAAATACTATATACATAGTTGCCTCTATCGTGGCGCAGAGGCTCGATTCGCTCGAGAGGTTCGATTCCCACCCCAGAAAAAGTTACGTTTAGTATTTTCGTTTCCTGGGTTTGGTAATAAGGCAAAGCGCGGCGTTGAGTTCCGTCACTTAGCACGAAATGCCTCAATCTGGCGGAAAGTGGGGAACGGAGTTATTGTTATAACTTATTTTTGTGGTTAACATCTCTGTAGGGACATTTTTACAAATTTCCTCTACCCAAAGATTATTTTCAAGAATAACCGTTTTGGAAAAAGACAATGCTATTTAATAAACATTTTAATAAACTAAAAATGTTATTCGCACACTTAGGATGAGAAAAATACATTTTGAAAAGAAAAAAAATCTACTGCTAACCAGACCATCCATACAGAGACCTTTAATGGGACAGCATGTAACTGTAATCGTGACTGGCTGAGGGTGTGATTTGTACTCGGAAGGATGATTATATTAAATTACATTTCTTAGCGGTAGCACGGCGTTGACTTCCGCCAGTTATCTGTTTTGAGTGTCTTAACACTAAATTCTCTTTGAATACCTTGCTATGTGGGATAGATACTGAATCCGTCGTTGACCAGGTCTGTTTAGACAAAATGTGACATTGAACAGTAGGTAATACCACTGAATACGGAAGATGTGTGGAACTATTAAAATCGTTAATCTACCGATATGGTTTAATCATATAAGCCACCACATTAACTACTTTAACTTCTTCCTCACGAAAATATTATTATTTTTAGATATTATTTGTTATAAGTGGAACTGTGGTGAACATTCAGCGGATGATTTTTTTTAGGTTCACGCTGTATCCTGCACATAGCAGGGTAGGCAGAGGGAACCTGAGATCCTAATGCTACTACTCCGTCCTCTCTTGCTAACTCCGTCCTCCAAAAATCCAAACAAGACATTCAACGATTACCACGCACCCGAGAAATTGTGTGTTATGGCGGAACTCAACGCCGCATTTGTCTTACCAGAGTAAGATAGAAAATACCTTCACGCTGTATCCCGCATATAGCAGGGCAGGGCAGAGGGAACCTAAAACCTAGTGTTAAGACACTTCATTCCCCACTTCCCGCCGAATAGAAAATAGTTTAAAATAATCATCTCGGAGTAAATCGAACCAACAACTGGATCACGGTTTACAGCAGTACCACTGCACCACTACGGGCTTCCATCAATATGAAAGATAAAATATAATTAATTTTTCTCTATATTTTTTAATTATATAAACACGAGAATGGATCCTCAGATCAGATAATGCGGCAGGTAACTTAATATAAATTGCCACAAGCGTATGTTTTTACGCAGAGAATTGAAATAAAAGAAGTACATATATGTTTCTTAAAATGAATTTATGAAATAATATTTTAATATTAAAATGAAAGATCGAATTTCAATAAAGGCTTATTCATTTTATGTGCATGTGTTAAGTATTGTGACACGTTATCTTTTTTTGGTTTTGTTGATTTTTTTAACCGACCGCAAAAATGAAGGGGTTATCAATTCGATTGAATTTTTATGTGGCTTTTTAGGAGTGAACCAATGTTGATGATTTTTTATATGATAGCTAGTATTTCTGATTTGAAATTTAGTTTAGATCGGACGTGTAGTTTTTGGGTTATTCGTAATAATTGTAGTAGGACATTTTATGTTAAGTCGGATTTATTTTGTTAAAATCTTAATAAGCTTGCTGCGTCTTGCAGAATAATACAATAATAAGGCTAAAATTGCCTTCTATGTCTTCTGGGCAAGTAGAAAAAAAATAGTATTAAGACACTCCGTTTTTCATTTCCCGACCAATTTCAAGATATTACGTGAAATTGAACTTCATCAAAATCACCAGAATCGTCTCGATAGTATCTTTAGTTTTTTACTATGACAATTTATAGAAAAAAAATATTAATTTAAATCTATAAATGGCAATGGTTGTAGGTTTAATTCCCATGTCTTGAATTCGGGAAATTACACGAAGTGTCTCAACACTAGATTCACTTTGACGAACCCTGCTTTAAAGCAAAAGACGTGAAGCTGAAAAAAACTAAATCACACTTTATAATTTAACATTTTCATGGTACTAAGCATTATAATGACTATTGTATTATGCTATAATAGGCATACCTTTTAGTTTATTAACTTACGTCATACTGGCGAATTGAAAAATTTGAAGGAGTGTTTATATTTACTAGTGTCCCCGTTGACGCGTTAACAACGCGTTGTCTTTAACAATGCATATGTCACTTTATATAAACATGGATGGTAGTGTATGTAACATTTATTTTGTTAATTACTATACTTTTGTTGCATTATTTAAAAAAAATGTTACTCCTTCTCTATATAAAGTATAAGTGTGCCAAATTTCATGCTCCTCCGTCAAGGGGTACAAAGTTTTTGCTTCACTTATTTATATATAGATATTATTTAATATTTTTATGATCTTGGTATCGTAATTAGTATATGCAAGCCTTTAATAATTAATACAGAGTCATTAACCTTTCGTACTATGCTGATATATAATATTTTATTTTATTAAAAAGCGGTTCCAATAGGATCCTATAAAAGTACCTTTCCGATAATCATAACTTTTTTATACGACCTTCCTTCAATATTATCGATACTGTCAATATAAATTATAAAAATTTGCAATGAAAAAATGTTATCAATTATATATTTTTTTCTAAGTATAGTTCAGTTATGGTATTTTAAGTATTTCACATTGAATGTAATTGAAAATTATATATAGACGCCGCGTCACGTTTTGACGCAAGTTGTTAGCGTTACCTATTCTTTGACGCCTGTTTTGGCACAGAGGCACAAGCGTGCGACTGTAAACGCGACAGTTTGTGGGTTCGATTCCCACTCTAGGAAATGTAAAATTTTGTACTTTCATTTCTTGGGTTTGGTAACAAGGCAAAGCGCGGCGTTGAGTTTCGCCACTTAACACGCAATGCCTCAATTTGGCGGAAAGTGGAGAACGGAAATGTTGAAAGAGAATGGAGTGTCTTAACACTAAGTTCTCTGGTTCCCTCTGCCTACCCCGCTATATGCGGGATACGATCTGCGCCACGACAGGCGTTGTGACAAGTCACTCTCTCATTATTATTATTTTTAAAATCAAAAATGAAATCAAAATCAAAATATTCCTTATTCAAGTAGGCTATTACAAGCACTTTCGAATCGTCAATTTACAAAGGTGTCAGTCGTGTCAGTCCTAACGGAAGCTACCACCGGCTCGGAAGGCAGTTCTGCTGAGAAGAGTCGAAGAAACTCAACAGTTGCTCTTTTCAAATAAAATAAATAATTTAATAAACGTTATTCGATCTTTGAATTACAATTCATCTGTGGGATTATTATAGACGGGGCAATCACCTACTGAGTTGAATAAAAATCACGTACAAAGTTATATTTTAAATACAAAGTTTATATTTTTAATGTTTTCACATAACAATATTCAAAGAGAGGCACAAGCGTGCGACTGTAAGCGCGACAGACAAGGCACAACGCGGCGTTGAGTTCCGTCCCTCAGCACGCAATGCTTCAATCTGGCGGAAAGTGGGGAACGGATTTGTTGAAAAAGAACGGAGTGACTTAACATTAGGTTCTCAGATTCCCTCTGCCTACCCTGCTATACGCAGGATACAGCGTGAAGTTAAAAAAAATAAATAATAATAATATTAAAAAAATTAAATAAACACTCCAAAAAAAGAAAAAACACATCTATTTTTGATTAGTTAATTTTTTAGTAACGACTCGATAACTGTTACTAATTTTTATGTACCTTGTACATTACGCTAAAGGTCACCTAAGCGCTAGGGGATTTCCAATAACGTAACTAGCATATATTTTTATAGACGACAAATATAAGTTTACTCTATATAATAATAGCCATAGTGGCACAGTGGGACAATGTCTAATTGTAAACACAATCGGTTGTGGATTCGATTCCCACACGAGAGAACGATCATATTTATTTAACTTGATTGCATCGAGTCCGTAATTCTTTTATGGGACAATGTGTACGCTTTTACAATAGGATTCCAGAAAACGTCCAGAATTGTTCTATATCCCAAAAGTTATGAAAAGACGTGTTAAAGGTTACCTAATTAATGATTTTATAAATAATAACCCGCCTTGGGAATGAAATGATCGCTCCAGTCTATTTCAAAGGTATCATAGTCACTGATAAATAAAGACTGAGAAAAAAAATAGTCCCGCTGAGTTTCTTGCGCAGGTTGTGGGTTCGATTGCCACTCCAGGAAATGGAGTTTTTCATTTCCTGGGTTTGGTAACAAGGCAAAGCAAGACGTTGAGTTTTGCCACTCAGCACGCAATGCCTCAATCCAGCGGTGGGGAACGGAGTGTCGTAACACTAGGTTCCCTCTGCCTACCCTGCTATATGCGGGATACAGCGTGAAGCTATGTTATATAATGTAATGTAAAAATATTATTGGTTCCACCTAATAAGAGGTAAAAAGAATGCAGCTTAGCAGAGTAGTCAAAGAGAACATAGTGTCAAGACACTCCGTTTGCCACTTTCCGTATTTGAGACATTGCATGTTAAGGTACAGGAGAAAATAATGATTTGCAGTTTATATCTTATATTTTTTTTCAAAGTTGAGTTTCTAGGGCACTGTAAACTCATAATACTTAGTTATATTTGGTTAGGTAGAGAGAGGAGGTGAAACAGTAGAGGCGAGTGCTAACGCATATTTTAAAGGGGTCCTTTAAACATCTACACTGGGGCTCTGCTCTGAGCTCCTTTCCCTGCATCACTATGGGTTCGTACGGTGAATCTATGGAATACTAAGAAGTTTCTTTTCAATTGCAATTCTTTCTACGAAAATTATGCGCACGGAGGAACATAAAATGTGGCAAGCAAAAAAAGTTTTTATATTGAAGATGTTTGGAAATCTATTTTTCTTATAGCAATGTATTGGGAATGTATCTTATAAGTGAAATAAATATTACACACATAATCTTGTTTGAGGTACGTTTTTTACCGACTTCAAAAAAAGTTAGAGGGTCTCAATTCGACTGTATTTTTTATGAGTGTTACCGCATAACTTTTTACTGGATGAATCACTTTTGGTGATTCTTTTTTTATATGATAGCTAGTACTTCTGATGTGGTCCTATTTTTTAAATTTCGTTACTAGTTTTTGACTTATTCGTAATAATGTTACTTTTTAGGGCATTTTATTGGATTGATTGTTTGTTTAAATCCTTAACTAGTATAAAGCGATGCATACTTTGCTAAGACGACACGAATTCTACTATTGCAAATACACTCTCATCAAATCAAGTCCGTAGCGAGGAATAAATAAAAATCTGAATATATTATAGAAACCGGTATCTAATTAGCACATGCATTATATAAGTACACTTGTAATTGTAAGTCAATAAAAAATCGGTCAAGAGCGATTGGTTAACATTATTAAAACGTTCCGTAACCCGTCTAACATTGACTTTTTTTAGTTTCACGCTGTATCCCGCATATAGCAGGGGAGGCAGTGGGAACCTGAGAACCTAGTGTTAAGACACTCCGTTCCACTTTCCGCCGAATTGAGACATTGAGTACTGAGTGGTGGAACTCAACGCCGTGCTTTGCCTTGTTACCAAACCCAAGAAAAGAAAATACTAAGCTTTAACATTGATCTTATGTTTACATTCATTTCTCCATTCTGGTGAGACATAACGCGGTGTTGAGATCTATCATTCAATACAGAATGTCTAGAATTCATGTGATAAGTTAAGAACAGAGAGCCTTTGTTCTATGTACTCGTACATGCGCAAGTACTGTCCATAGAAAGCTGACATTTGGCGTAGGCTCCTTGGGGAGTGTAAGTACTACGAGACGGTTATTCGAAATTTCTACGAAAACATACATATACATCTCGTATAATATAAGATTTCATTGTTAGTAAATAAGGGATCAAATTAAATAACTGAATTATTGAGCTTACACAAATAATAATAAATAGTCCTTTTTTTAACTTCCCACTGTATCCCGCATATAGCAGGGTAGGCAGAGGGAATCTGAGAACCTAGTCTTAAGACACTCTGTTCCCCACTTTCCGCCGAATTGAGGCAATGCGTGCTGAGTGGAGGAACTCAATGCCGCGCTTTGCCTTGTTACCAAACCCAGGAAATGAAAATATTAAAACTGAGAATCGAACCCACAACCAGGCGCGTATAAAGTCGCACGCTTGTGCCTCTGCGCCACAACAGGCGTTAAATTACATAGTTAAATTGGTTAAAGCGCTTGGACGGATTCCAAGAGACGTAGGTTCGAATCCTGCTGCGTTCAAAATTTTTATATATTATCCTCTCATTTTAAGTATGTGTATAACATTTAAAAATATTGAATATTGATCTCTACTCAAATTTATTTTATTATTATATAGTTTTTACTTTAGTTAGTTCTTTAGTTTTTGCAGCTTTTTTTATGTTAATACATTTTTTTTGTTTATTATCAGCAAACAATTAGATATTCTTATATTCGAAACAAGTTTTCTATATCTTAAGATAAGCAAGTAATTTTGTATGTATTTTATATTTTGTATTATATAATAATTTGGTAGATGTAGTTTTACTGATTTGGCAAAACCAATTTTATGTCCAATAGTTCTAAAAGTAATCTTGTCACCACTTAGTCATTAATTAACGTTATGGTACACGAATGTGTTAAAAGAGAACGGAGTGTCTTAACACTAGATTCTCTGGTCCCTCTGCCTACCCTACTATGTCCAGGATATAGCGTGAAGCTAAAAAAAATTTATGTTAAATTTACGCAACGATCTATGTTATACTGATATTGATACCTTCCATAATAATCTGATCTTACCACTTACTTTAAAAGAAAAATCCACTATAGGCGAAATTGTAAATAGTAATGGTTTCTTTAATCATTTATATATGGTATGGTCTGTCGTGGCGCAGAGGCACAAGCGTGCGACTGTAAATGCGACGGGTTGTGGGTTCGATCCCCACTCCAGGAAATGTAAAATTTAGTATTTTCATTTCTTTGGTTTGGTAACAAAGCAAAGCGCGGCGTTGAGTTTCGCCACTCAACACGCAGTGCCTCAATTCGGCGGAAAGTGGGGAACGGAATTGTTGAAAGAGGATGGAGTGTCTTAACACTAGGTTCAGGTTCCCTCTGCCTACCCTGCTATATGCGGGATACAGCGTGAAGTTAAAAAAAAAATATATATATGGAACCCATATTTTGTAGTATTAATTTATACTTTATTTGTTCTACTTTAAAAACATTAATTCTGTTAAATTTTGATTATTTATATTGTAAATTTCATAATTCATTTAATATCCTGATTATAGATATATATTTTTTATAGATATTTATTGTAACTAAAGACCCTGTTTACGGTTTGCCTTAGTAACGAATTTCTCATTTTACTTTAAAGTGGTTCCAACCAATGGTAGTGTGTGTAATATTTATTTTATTCATTTAATAGATTTAAAAAATCCTATTTACTGCACTATTATAAATAACTTCATCACTTCTTTTCCATATAAACTTTAACTGTGCCAAATTTCATACTCATCCGTCCTTAGAATTGTCGTAAAAAGGGCACAAAGTTTACCTTTAAGTTTACCTTCACGTATTAAAATAATGATTAACTCGGAAAAATATTTATGTTTTATATGTCTGCAATTAATCCCTGTTTCAGAACTAGTACTATGTAAAATCTATCGTTTAATATAAATTGTTACTTTGTATCGTTGGCATGTCGAAGAAATTAATATTAAAAAAAGTATTTCTTTAAATGATCCATCCAATAAATCTAAACAAATTAAATAAAAAAAAAAATAAAAATCGATTTCAAAACAATTAAATTTAAAAGCAAACCACTTAATCGATGTTTTGATTGATCGTTTTATCATGTCACTTGCACTGCACTACTAACTCTACTAATTTCAACTAAAAAATACCAAATTCAAGTTCAAACAGTAGCAGTCGATACGTGAATGTTTAAACGCGTAAACAATCTGACAGCCATCCAAGATTCTGTACAATCCACGAGAAAAATTATAACATATTGAGTACTAAAATATACCTTATTACCAAGGCATAAGGTTCAGAAATTATTTTTAAACACTAGGATATGATGATGTAGTATGATTATCATTGTTTTGCGATTTTCCCCATTATTTTTATGGATATAAAGCTTAAAATCGCTTAAGCTACTTAAATCTTCTGGCGCAATTACTTACTTAACCAATTTCCTTCGTCAGTCCTGTCCTTTGTGGTCATCCCAAAGATAGATAAAGTCTATGATCTCTAAAAATAGTTGTAGCGTTGTATTTAAAGTGATCGAACTTGTCTAGACGAATAAAAAACCTGTCCAATATTGGTGGACAACAAAAATCATTTACTTTACGTTATACTAGATATATCCCGCGACGTTCTTTGCGTGAATTTTAAATCCTAAAATTAAATCATTTTGCGTTTTTGTAAGAATTTTGCTCCTATTCACTTCCCAAGGAGCTAGGAAGGAGGGGAAATTTCAGCTTCCTGTGTGCAGTAGTTTCGCCTGTACATAGTCTGTCACTTAGCAACGCGTATAAGCGTTTTATATATTTAACGCAACGCAAACAAGGCAAACAAGGCAAAGCGCGGCGTTGAGTTCCGCCACTCATCACGCAATGCCTCAATTCAGCGAAAAGTGGAGAACGAATTTGTTGAAGAGAACGGAGGGTCTTAACACTAGGTTATCTGGTTCCCTCTGCCTACCCTGCTATATGTGGGATACAGCGTGAAGTTAAAAATATATATATATCTATTTCGATGATATAAAATCATCCGTACTGCGCGAGTATGAGTAGGTTCATAAATAAATGCATACCTTTCAAAGCAGGCTATTTTAATATTTAATTAGTAAATTCTGTTTTTATATGTTATTTAATATAGTTTTATCTAAAAGTCTTTAATTTGCTTCATTTTTACCCCGTATATAAAAATTATATATGCAAATCGACTTAGCAAATTATCCACGACGGGGGTCTAGCAAAAAAAATGTCCAATTGGACGATACAAATCTCAATGCCTACTATAATATTATCTCTAGATCGTGGCGCAGAAGAACTTAGTTTGACTCTCAGGGGAATGATTGTATTTAAATTATCTTTATTTCCCCGGTCAGTTTTTTGTCCTGCCATATTAGCTTGACTGTATGTATTAATGTGAGTGAGCATCTGTATCATTTACTTCTACATGTTAACATCAGTATAGTACTACTTCTTCTACCGATTACGATCATGGCGTCCACTTTAATTTTCATTTCTTTCGTTCATGCGCCCAAAATAGCTTACGTAGCCAATCTTTGTTTTGTGAAACCCGTGCGCATGGAATACATGTGAAATGGCACACCACTGGTTTTCAGTTCACCACGCTTGAAGTCGATATTGCATTCTTGGACAGAATGCTGTATATTTTTTATAAATTAAAATTAATTATATCATAGTATACCTTTAATTGTACTAAAATCCAAATATTTGCCGCCTGAGAAAATCAGTTTGTTATTTAGCAGATTCTGATATTAGCAATGTCGATTTTTAAAGGTCTATTTTATAGTGCGTATATGCGTTAATTTGAAGGCATTGAAGTAAATAGGATTTCAAATTTTATGACAAATGATCATGTCTGTCCAGCTTTTTTTACATAAAGTGAAAAGGAAAAGTAGTTTTGTAATAAAAAAATATCCTATTTCAATTTTAATACTAGAGGTATAATAGACTAGACTAGAATAGAATAGACTAGACTAGAATAGAATAGACTTGCGTATAAAATTTCATGACACTCGGTTGAATAGTTTTGGCATGAAAGCGTAACAAAAAATCTTACATTCATAATATTAGTTGGGAATGAAACATTTAAAATTATGTTTATGTTAAACATTTCTATTTACGATATATTTTATATTTTAACAATTTTTTTTTCGACCTGGTAAAATGCGCTTTGTCTTACGTAAGCGGGGAAATTAAAATAGTTTAAATATCCTTTATATGTCTCACTCGCATTTACAGTCATACACTATCCCACCACGCCCTGATGGCCTTATGTTTCTCATTTTAGCCTAAAATGAACAACAGAATATCTTGGCCCTAGGTTTTCTTCTTGTCTACTTCCACATTTACCTCTTCCCGGATGCAATTTCCAGATGTAAAATTGTAGAATTATGGGCTCTATTTTCAATGAAAATATTTGCTTACAGGCAGTAACTAGTAATCGTTTCGAAAATATAAAAAACAGATAAAACACCTGTCGTGGCGCAGAGGCGCAAGCGTGTGACTGTAAATGCGACAGGTTGTGGGTTCGATTCCCACTCCTGGAAATGTAAAATTTAGTATTTTCATTTCTTGGGTTTGGTAGCAAGGCAAAGCGCGGCGTTGAGTTCCGCCACTCAACACTCAATGCCTCAATTCGGCGGAAAGTGGGGAACGGAATTGTTGAAAGAGAATGGAGTGCCTTAACACTAGATTCTCAGGTTCTCTCTGCCTACCTTGCTATATGCGGGATACAGCGTGAAGTTAAAAAAAAAGATAAAATAACAATTCATCTATTAATAAATAAAAAAAAAGACACCAACAATTTCTTTCACTTTTTATTACGACACACAACACGTAAGAATATATTAAATTATGTCATTGTACAGTCTCCATTGTCTCACCAGACACAACTATTTGCTTCATCGCTTCTTGTTCCCTAAGTTTTGTTTCACGACGATGCTGTGTAAAGAGCCACCTGGGAACAGAAACTTTTTAACTATATTTATTTATATGGCTTGGAAGTGTCGTGGAAAATATTTTTATTCGTAATTTAGTTTTATAAACGTTATTGTTGTATTTATTTAAGCTTGTTAACTGATTTCAAGAGTGGATCAATTCATTTGTACTTTTTGTGCATTACCAAATAATTTTTGCTGGTTCAAATAATTTTGATGATTTAGCTAGTGCCTCTAACGTGGTTTTATTTCGTTGAATGGGGACCAAACCCACAATCATGATTTAAAGTAAAAAGCTTTCCTTGAAGAGTAATATATTTTTAATGCAAATAACAATTATAATCAAAATTTTAATAAATAAGAAAATATGTAACGCCTGTCGTGGTACAGAGGCACAAACGTGCGACTGTAAACGCCACGGGTTCTGGGTACAATTCCCACTCCAGGAAATGGAATTTTTCATTTCCTGGGTTTGTTAAAAGACAAAGCGCGGCGTTGAGTTCCGCCACTCAACACGCAATGCCTTAATTCGACGGAAAGTGGGGAACGGAGTGTGTTAACACTAGGTTCCCTCTACCTACCATGCTATATGCGGGATACAGCGAGAAGTTAAAAAACAAAAAAAATATTTTCAAAGAAAAGGCTCTAAGAAGAACAATTATTTCATATAACTTAAAATGTACTCGTCCCATCTTAACTAAATTTAAAGGAGACCACATTCGAAGCACAAGCTATAATACAAAAAGAATCATCCAAATTGCTTCCCCCAGTTAAAAATTACGCAGTAACACAAAAAAATCCATTAGATTTTTGAAGTCGTTTGAATAATTAAGTATAGAAAATAAACGAAACTAAAATATATGTATATTTAAATCTAAAAATGAGTAACTTACACCATTATCCCAATGGCTGGTAATACCATGAAACCACTAAACAAATATGCAGTTCCAGCGAATATCGATACGGTTTTCGCATACATAGCGGAGTACGTGGGATCGAATACGAGGGCAGCGAGCGTCTCAACTAGACTGAACAGTGAATTCATTTTTCCTGGAATTTTAAGAAATTTATTTAATTATTAAATATGAATTGTTTTTTGCAGAACTGTCGTGGCGCAAAGATACTAGCGTGCGACTGTAAACGCAACAGGTTGTGGCTTTGATTCCCACTCCAGCAAATGAAAACATTAAGTATTTGTTATTATTAATATTTAGTATTTTCATTTCTTCGTTATGGTAACAAGGCAAAGCGCGGTGTTGAGTACCGCCACTCAAAACGTAATGCCTCAATACGGCGAAAAGTGGGGAACGGAAATTTTAAGAGAACGGAGTGTCTTAACACTCCGATCTTAGGTTTTCTCTGCTTACCCTGCTATATGTGGGATACAGCGTGAAGTTAAAGAAGATATAAGCTTTTTTCATTTTAGTTTAAATTTAGATCATATTAGCTTCACGCTTCTTTGTTAGATAGACAGAGATAATGAATTTTAAAGCCATTTTCAGACATTATGTGTTAAGTTGCGGAACACAACACCGCATTTCCTGTTATTGCGGGAAAATGAAAAATACGTCCCAATTGCACCTCAAGTAAATTCAATTCGTCATTGGCCTATTTTTATAATAAAATATCATTATATAAGCCGTAAATAAGCTGATATATTGAAAATTCATACTATTCATGCCTGGTCAGCATTTTTAAGTTATTTTATAATCGGTTTTTATTTCAAATATACGGTGGAAATTCACCCTAAAAAAATCATAGTGCCTATTAAGATTTTGAAAATTATATATGAAATTTGACTTATCAACTTATTCACCCCTGTTAAGGATATAAATTTATTTGCAGTTTTATGGTTTTTCCTGCATGTCAAGATAGTCTGAGGGAACCTGGTATCAAAATATTTCATTATCTTTTCCATCCGAAGTCAAGAGTTGTGTGTTGAGAAGCAGAACTCAACGCTATATCTACAATTAAATTATAATTTAAATATAATCATACCCTCGAGTGGGAATCGAACCCACAACTACTCGCGTTTACAATCAGACGGTATTCCACTGCGCCACTATGTCCTTTAATATAAAATATATACATAATATATATAAAATAAAAACGAAAGTGCGTCTACCGATTTCTTCAGAGAGGACCAACTTGGATGCCAATGACCTGAGGGACGTGAATGTCGTCGCGTTTAGAATTTCAACGACGGGCACTGGAAGTACGAGAAAGAAATCATTACTTTTCTATCATAGCAAAGGTACACTCTTGAATTGTAAGACGGGTTTAAAACTATAGGATAGTACAAAAGGGGTGGGATAAAGATTAAAATTTATTTATATTACTGGTTATATTATGGCCAAATTACATAAAATCTTTATAAGTTGTATACTTTATTTTAATTAAATTTGTATGCCATTGAAGTAATTTCTGAAAGTTGTCAGAATACAACATAGACAGTCAGTCAGTCAGTTTACGTAAATAAATTAAAATTTTTTTTATACCAACCATTTCTTGAAATATTCTTTGCCTACACTGCTTTTACAATAGGATCCCAGAAAACGTCCGAGAACTTTCCATTTTACAATTTAAAAAAAATGGAAAAAGACGTTTGTGTGTTAAAGGTTATTACCTAATTAGTGATTTTATAAATGATAACACACCTTCGGAATGAAATGCTCGCTCCAGTCTGTTTCAAAGGTATCATTGCCAATAATAAAGAATTGTAAACCATTGTCGAATATAAAAAAAAAAAAAAAGTCCCGCTGAGTTTCTTGCGCCGGTTCTTCTCAGGTCTGAGGCATTAAATTTGTGAACCGGTGGTAAATTATTTGACGTTCAAAAAATGAAGCTTGTAACTTCTTATTTTGAATAAAATTATTTGACTTTGACTTTGACTTTGACTTTGCTATATGCAGGATACAGCGTGAAGCTATGTATGTATGTATGTATTTCTTGAAATGGTTTTTATACATACACTTGCATACCCACCCACACTCAAATACAGGCAGACAGACATATATGCGTTGTACCATCATAGCATCACTAACGCAATTTTGTAATTAAAGTAAAAGAAATTTAAAATTTTCTACAATATCCTGATTGTTCAAATTAGGAGGTTTATTTATAACAAAAATATTTGATATATATCAAATATATAATGTGACTGTAAACGCGACAGGTTGTGGGTTCGATTCTCATTCCAGGAAATGGAATTTTTCATTTTATGGGTTTGGTAACAAGCGCGGCGTTGAGTTCCGCCACTCAACAGGCAATTTCTCAATTCGGCGGAAAGGGGAGCCTACCTTGCTATATGCGGGATACAGCGTGAAGCTATGTTTGTATGTATCAAATATTTGTATATATCTATAATGGGTATACCTATACCTATGATAAATAAAATGATTTTATTACCCATAAACATTTGAAAATCAGTTTTCACAAAAGCAAGGCAGACTGAACCGACGAGCTTGCTCGATATTGAGATGAGACAGAGCATTGAGTCGTGAAAGCCCAAGTGTTTGCTGAAAACGCTAATGGAGAATAAAGCCCCTGGAAAATATTATGTAAACTAGAATAATATTATGAAATTTATTATTATATATAATTTTAAATATTCAGTTAACGCCTTTAACGCCTCGCGTGGCGCAGAGGCACTAGTGTGCGACTGTAAAACAACAGATTGTGGGTTCGATTCTCACTCCAGTAAATAGAATTTTTCATTTCCTGCGTTTGGTAACAAGGCAAAGCGAGGCATTGCGTTCCGCCACTCAGCACGCAATGCCTCAATTCAGAGGGAAGTGGAGAAAAGAGTGTCTTAACACTAGGTTCCCTCTGCATACCCTGCTATACGCGTGATACAGCGTGAAATTATATATGTATGTATTCAGTTATAGAATATATAAACAAAACGCAGTGTTGTGTTCCGCCAATTGACACGCAAAGTCTAGGTTTCGGGTGGAAAGTAGAGAAAGTCGAACTATAAGCATAACGTTGTGCATGTAAATTGTGGGTTCGATTTTCACTCGAGGAAATGATTATATTTGAATTATTGTGGTAAGACAACGCGCGCCATTTAGTTCCGCCCTACAACACGCAATGTCTAGATATCGGGTAAAAAGTGGAGGAGAAAATGTCTTAACTATAGTTAACGAACGAAAAACGAACGAACGAAAAGTATTAAAATCACTAAGTGTCTTGTTTGGATCGTTGTGCAGGTAACGTATAGTCTTTTTCGGGAAAATAATACATAATAAATAATACATATATAGTTTTATTCGAATAACGTCGTACTTCTTATATATCACAGTGTATGGAAAAAAAGTTAAAAGAATAATTTAATATAATAAATTAAAGGATTTCAATAAAAGAAAGGGCGTTAATACTCGTTAATCGAAAGATATTCTTAAACAAATTCGTATACTTACCAATAGAATGTGAAATAATATTGTAAGTAGAGTAGATGCTGAATTTGAAAGCGTCCCATTGCAGCCGGTATCTCACAAACAGGTACGTTACTAGCCTTTCAGCTGTCAAATAAAAATACATATTATAAGTATTTGTTTGTCTTTACGTATGAATTTTACACAGGAATTGGTACGCAGATCTTTTGAGAAGGCAAGTCCATTTCTACCTTCAGTCATGTTAATAATAAGCAGCTTCAAAGACACTATGTTCTCTATTTTTCGCCCAAAATTCAGACCACTCTTACTAGAGCGAAGAAATTGTTTTTTTTTTTGAAATTACAATCCTGCCCCAAGTGAGAATTGAACCCACAATCGTCTAAGCTCGGACACTAACCCACTGATCCACGATGGTATCTATCTATATAATTTATATAAGTTAAAAACTTATTTTTATGTATATTACATACATTTTGGTAATATCAGTAGTATATCAATAGAAACATTTATTTATATTGAAGTAAAAAGATTTAGTAATACTTACCGTGATTTGGTCCATATATAATTGCTACAACAGAAAGAGTTAATATTATCTTCTTCCTTATGTCTCCTTCTCTAGGCTTCAAAGCAACTTGTGTCGTTTCTTTTACTAGTGTGACTAGATCTAAGGCTTTTAAAGACTTAGGCTGAAATATTAAAAAACAAAATAAATTTGATTTTTTTTAGCATTCCGCTTATTCCAAATTTAGGAAAGTATCTATGTAAAGAATATTTAGTGTTAAAACACTCTTTTTTTCCCATTTCTGGCTTCTTTTTGGCAGTAACAATGTGACTTGCTGAAATAATTGCTGCGTTCTGTCATACTTTAAGTTAACTGTAGATCAAAGCACCCTTCTTATAGCTTATTGTAATTTTATTTTATATATAATTTTTAAGTTTATACAATAGTGAAACCGGACACATCAACGCATGTCGTGTTTGCTTCCAAACGGTTAAGCATTCACAGAATCATTTTGTGTGAGTGATTTGATTTTTTGTAATAACCACTAGCAAACCTAAATCATAAATAAATAAATAAAAAGCACCTGCTTATAGTCTAATAGCAAACTGCAATGTATATAAATATATATATATGAAAAATATATATATATATGAAAAAAAAAGAAATTTTACAGTAAAATCAAGATCAAAAAGTTTTCGTAATCGAATACGTATTTGAATAAAATATCTTATTAATTACTTTTACAGGCCTACATACCTGTGGTGAGGGGTAACAATATTAATTAGGCAAGCCAGTAATTAAGGGAAGCCGATGTATATATTTAGGGAAGCCGGTAATATTTAGGGAAGCCGATATAGGATGTTAAGGTATTCCGTAATTTCACTATAGAATTTTGAATGACCTTTTTTTTTAGGTCTATAAGATGTCAGAGCATGTTTTTTTGCAATTTTATGACCAATATTTTCCTGGCGACCTTTTTTTTAGGTACTTGTATTTTGAAAAGTTAGGCAAGTCGGTGAGATCGAGTTGTATGGGCGCCACTGCTACATACATATAATATAGCTTATAATAATAAGTTTCTTGTATGTACAGTTTGACCTGACATTTAGATCTAATAAAGGAATACAATGTTTGAACTTAGACCTCTGTGAGTAATGACATATTTGCATGCTTACATAGGTAGTCTAGCACACTAGGTAGTCTCTCACAGTAAACATATTTGTAGAAAGTATATAATACACTACATAAGTCTCATTACCATTATATTTTTTTTTAACTTCACGCTGTATCCCGCATATAGCAGGGTAGGCAGAGGGAACCTGAGAACCTAGTGTTAAGACACTCCATTCTCTTTCAACAAATCCGTTCCCCACTTTCCGCCGAATTGAGGCATTGCGTTGAGTAGCGGAACTCACCGCGCTTTGCCTTGTTACCAAACCCAAGAAATGAAAATACTAAATTTTACATTTCCTGGAGTGGGAATCAAACCCACAACCTGTTGCGTTTACAGTCGCACGCTTGTGTCTGCGCCACGACAGGCGTCATTATATTGATAGGTTAAAAAACCTTTGTATCCCTTTTTACGAAAATTATGAGGATTAAGATGTGATTATAATAGCGCATTAGAAATAAATTAAACCAAAGGAAATATTGCAGACCCATCCATGTGTTTAACATACACTTTTGTATAAAGTGACATACACGTTGCTAAGGTATCGCGTATGTTACGCGTTAACTGGTCTACTATATTTTCAAATATTACGTGATTTATAAAAATGTACTTATTGTAGAGATTTCGCAGTTCTTTTGACATTAGAAAATAAAACAGAAAACTTCGATTGGCAAATAACAAAAATGTGTCAGTATTGGCACTACCGGAAGCTACCACTGCTCATAAGGTAGTTCTATTGAGGAGAGCGACGAGGAACACCACACTTTCTCTTTTTAAATATATTTTTTTAAATATAACGCCTGCCGAGGCACTGAGGCACATGTATGCGACTGTAATTGCAACAGGTTCGATTCCCACTCCAGGAGATGTAGAATTTAGTATTTTCATTTCTTGGGTTTGGTAACAAGGCAAAGCGCGGTGTTGAGTTCCGCTACTCAACGCAATGCCTCAATTCGGCGGAAAGTGGGGAACGGATTTGTTGAAAGAGAATGGAGTGTCTTTACACTAGGTTCTCAGGTTCCCTCTGCCTACCCTGCTATATGCGGGATACAGCGTGAAGTTAAAAAAAAAATTAAAATTAAAAATTTTACCATATATTTACAATTTCATAATTGTGAATATATTGTTGATGACCCTCCCGAAATCAAAATCAGTGTATTCTTGGACAAAATTATATACTTTTCTCAAAAATGCGTTTTTAATTTTAACTTTACTTTTCAAGGGACTATCGTCTATATATTAATTGATCGTCACGTAATATTATAACCAGACGTATCCTAAGAACGCCACGATGGCGCCAATAGTAAGCTTATGCAAATTTGCTTATTTTCATACAATTATCACGATATTTATCGTATCGAAACAATAGTTATTCCATAAATATTATATAGTTTTATCTAAAATAAATAAAATTACATTAGAAGAACATTAGATATCAATGTAAATTATCAATGCAAATATTAAATAGAAATGGATGTCATTGCTTTCATATTGCAAATAAGTTATAAATTCATCGTGGCACAGTGGAACATCGTCTGATTGTAAACTCAATGGTTAAGGGTTCGATTCCTATACGGGGAATAATAGGGGAATAATTATATTCGAATAATTTTTATTTATCCTTTTTCTAAGACAAAGCGTGACGTTTAATTCCTTTACTCAATGTGTTGATTTAGGCGGAAAAGTGAAAAAGGCAGTGTCTTAACAGTATGTTCTATCTGTCTACCTAAATATGTAGGATAAACTATAAAGAAAATAATCAATTAAAAACTAAAGTACCTGTTCAATGTTATCCAAGCCCGGTTTTGTATTTGACTTCAAGTAAATATATCCATAACATAATGTAATTAAGTAAATTGATCCTGACAGAGTAAAAATACCGTAATAGCCTAAAACTTTAAGTAAAATACCACTCAACGCCGTCCCAAGAAGTATTCCACCAGTCAAGCATAGATTGACTAAGCCAATTCGGAAGGTCCTGGATTCTTTATCTGTTATATCACTGACGTAGCTAAAAACACCTAAATAAACCATCACCCATCCACCAGTGATCGCTGGGAAGAAGGCTTCCAAGAACATTGTCACTTCTATTGAAATTTCATAGAAGAAGAACGTGCTGAGGATGTTGCTGATGCATACTAGAACTTCTCCACATATAGGTATTAATATGCATAACTTTCTGTTACCAGTTCTGTCACTCCAGGCACCCATTATTATCACTAGTACTATAGGTATCGCAGTATGTACGATACTTTTCCAAGCTTCAATGGAAGATATTATTTTCTGTACTTCACCTTCATAGAGAGTTAAGTTACCTTTCTCTTGTTTAATCAAGGAGTCACAAATTTCATCTGAATAATTTAGTTTCACTCGACATGCTTTGTCCAAATTGAGATTCTGTATCACGAGCCTCGACAACATCGCGGATATAATAAGGCCAGCCATTATTGGCTCTACTGTTATGTTATTTTTTACGTACCATAAGTTTTGTAAAAAACTTTTCTTTTCAAATTCATCTTTTTTAACCTTTTCATCATTTAACGGCTGTGCTTCTGGACTCGAGCTATCTCCATTGGCTGACATAACTGTTAACGAACTGAATGCTTTAGATAAACTAAATGATAATGAATTATCTGTTACTCAGTCAATCTATCGTCATACTCGTATGTACGGCCTTCTAGATGAATAAAAGAAAAACAAAGGAATTTTGCAATAAAAGTTAACTGGGTGTCGCGGTGTTTGCGAATGTGCTTTCTTCTCTTTACATTGCACTTAAATAATTGAGATAATATGTTACTTGTGTTGATATTAGGAATAAGTGATAGTATCGTCTCATAATATTAGTGCTACCGTGTTTAACGTACTGTTACAAGGAAGGAAATGTTGCTTTGCAACTTATTTGAGTATTATGTCCACATAATTAATCAAATTTGTTTGAAAATTAGGGTGAACAAGTGTTTTATTGAATTTAAAAGTATTTTTCTTTTAACTTTCAATACATTTTCCATTTTATTTGCATTCATTCACAATATTGTCAAAATCTACTAATTCAACACCATAAACGAATACGTGAAATATAATTTCTATTGTACCTAAATCACACTAAGCTGTACTATATTATTGCTAACAATGACAAACGTTTACGAGATTCAAATGATTCAGTGATATTAAACGTGAATGGGTCATATTTCATATGCTTTTGTGATGTGACGAAAATGGAACATGCTGTGAATGCCATTTATCATTATTTTAACATTTAACTAATTACTATTTACTTATTACATACATGAAGCGATTATTTAGCTACTATTTTGCTGATAAATATGGGTGTATAATTGTAATTTATATCATTTTGAATGCTCCGTTATATTTGTATTATGATAAAATGGCAGTATTGTTTCTTCAGTATTCGATGCTATCATACTCATATGCATACAACGCATGGAAACAGGTCGTCGGTTGTTTCTGATGAAATCTTAATACTTGTTTGTTTATTTTATTGTTAGGAAAGTAGACGTATCTAAGTGACTTAAGTAGATATTTTTTTGCGTAGATTGCAAGTATTACAACGTTAGTTGTTTTCCACTCTCCGATGATTTTAATAAAATATTCCCTTACAATCCTTCCTTAGATATTATACATAGCCAGATATTTTTTTATTGAGCCAAGGTATTTCATATTTATTTTTTATTCTTAACATCAAGCTGTACTCCGCACGTAGCAGGGTAGACAGAGGGAAGAAGAGAACCTAGTGTTACGACACTGTTCTCTTAAGATTTCCGTTCCTTACTTTTCGGCGAATTAAGGCATTGCGTTCTGAGTAGCGGATATAGATTATTTGTTTTTTTTTTAATTATGGTTTAGAAAAAAGGTCTAAATAAAAAAGTATATTTATTTAATTATAGTTTAATTATATATAAATAAAGTTATAATATCATTATGAAGTCTTAACAGTTTCGAGCGGTATGTCCTCCTTAATTACATCTTGCTTGCTAACTTTTATTTCGCGACGATGTGTTATGAAAATCCATCTGGAGATAAAAAAAACATTTTACTCGAGAAAATATTATAAAACATATTTTATAAATATATCTATATATGAACGTTATTATGACATAATTTAAATGAGTCCTTGTGTTTTTTATAGAAACTCTACTATTTCGCGCAAGAATCAGAAATTGTCATCTTGTTACTTTTTATCATTTTTTTTTAATTTCACGCTGTATCCCGCATATAGCAGAGTAGGCAGAGGGAACCTGAGAATCTAGTGCTAGGACACTCTGTTCCCCACTTTCCGCCGAATTGAGGCATTACGTGCTGAGTGGCGGAACTCAACGCCGTGCTTTGCCTTGTTACCAAACTCAGGAAATGAAAATACAAAATTTTTACATTTCGTGGAGTGGGAATTGAACTCACAACTTGTCGCGTTTACAGTCGCACGCTAGTGCCTCTGCGCCACGACAGGCAGATTACTTATTATTAGGGAATATAAATGAATATACTTTTTATATGTGTTTAGATAATAACAGCTTCACGCTTTTCTTCGCCTTTAGGTAGGCAGAGGGAACCTAGCGTGAAGACACTCCATTGACAAACCATTCCATTCTCAAGAGTAGTGGTGCTATAATAACTAATAATGCAAAAATACATTAAAATATTGAAGTAAATATTATTTACTTTACGTCTGTCGTGGCGCAGAGGCACAAGCGTGCGGCTGTAAACGCGACAGGTTGTGGGTTCGATTCTCACTCCATGAAATGGAATTTTTCTTTTCCTGGGTTTGGTAACAAGGTAAAGCGCGTCGTTGGGTTCCGCCACTCAACACGCAATGCCTCAATTCGGCGGAAAGTGGGGAACGGAATGTCTTAACACTAGGTTCTCATGGTCTCTCTGCCTACTCTGCTATGTGCGGGATACAGCGTGATGCTATGTATGTACTCGTATGTGTGTAACTAAAAATATAAAATATGACAAACACACATACTATCTTGTGTTTGTCATACAAGTTTAGATAAAATAATATATACGTTGCCAAGACAACGTATATATTACTCGTTAATACAGCTACTAAAAAAAAACTTACAGCAACATGACGACAGCTGGTGTCAACACACAAGCGCTAAAGACGAACACAGCACCAGTGAAAGTTGATACAGTCTTCGCGTACATTGCAGAGTACGTGGGATCAAATACGAGAGCGGAGAGAGTCTCCACCAGACTAAAAAGAGAGTTCATTTTACCTGGAAATATAATTGTTTTCATTAGAATAATAAGTTATAAAGCCAGTTTATTAGAAAAAAGAGAAAACCGTCTTAAAATATAATATAGTGTATATGAAGTAAAATTATTACGAATAACTCAACGCCTGTCGTAGCACAGAGGCACAAATGTGTGACTGTGAACGCGACAGGTTATGGGTTCGATTCTCACTCCAGGAAATGTAGTATTTTCATTTCCTGGATCTAGTAACAAGACAAAGAGCGGCGTTGAGTTCCGCCACTCAGCAAGCAATGCCTCGATCCGGCGGAAAGTGGGGAACGGAATTGTTGAAAGAGAACGGAGTGTCTTAACACTAGGTTCTCAGGCTCCTCCTGCCTATGTGGCTATATACGGGATACAGCGTTAAGCTAAAAAAAAATAACCTAAAAAAATACTCGTCAGATCTTAACTAAAAAAAGGGGAACACATCTTTTTTAGTTTTTTTATATGAAAATAAATATAATTTGCTTTAGCAGTTTCACACTATTATTCTAACGTTCTCCACGGTTCTTTACTTCATTTATTTATTTTTTTATGGATAACGGATGGCAAACGAGCAGAAGGACCACCTTATGGTAAGTGGTTACCTTCGCACATGGACATCTACAACACCGGAGATGTTGTAGATGCGTTGCTGACCTAGAGGATACATAGAGGAGGATAGAAGGGGGGGACAATGTAGTAGTCCGCTATCGGAACCACCACATTTTAGGGAAAGAGTGGGTGGGAAAGGGGATAACATGGCTTACAAGCCATCGAACCGAAACACATCATCAGATATTTTGCTGTTCAACTTTGACATGATAGTGGTTGCAAGCCAGACGGAGGACGAACCTCCTACCACCTAACTACTGGCATACGCGCCTCTTACGGGACGCTACCCGCGGCGGAGGGGGATTGTATTCTAACCCCCTCACAGGAATCTTTCCGCCCGTATTGACAACGTTGCGTGTTGAGTGGCGAAACTCAACGCCGCGTCATACCATGGCGAAGTTTTGAAAATAATTAAAATAAAACCCTATTTATAATCAGACACTCTCACACTTCATCACGATAGCCTAAATATAATGTTTTATAAAATAATCTAAAACATATCATCGAATTATATGTTTTTTGTAACAATCACATAGTCTGCTCATTGTAATGGACTTTTAGTACTTTAAAAATACATATATTTGCACGCATTTGTAAGGTTTTGACATACCTGTATTCATACGTTTACACAAGATAGACAATAGAGAGATTTATTTTTCAAAATACTCAGAATTTTAAATAATTCATCAATCATACTAAATAAATTTAATTATTGGAAACCAAACAAAAGGATAAATATATAGTATTTTTCTATAATAATATAAAATAAAAGTGCGTCTACCCATTTCTTCAGAGAGAACCAACTTGGATGCCAATGACCTGAGGGACGTGAATGTCGTCGCGTTTAGAATTTCAACGACGGGCACTGGAAGAAGAAAAAATCATTACTTTTCTGTATGGAATAGGATACTTCCAATACAAATGTATGAAACAGATGGTTTAAAGAACTATTTATACATTTTTCATTTATTTTTATTAATCTATGGCCAGTCATGGCGTAAAGGCAAAAGCGTGCCACTGTAAACACGGCAGGTTGTAGGTTCGATTCCCGCTCTAAGGAATGAAAATATTAAATATTTACTTACTTACTTACTTAACTTCACGCTTATCCCTAGCGGGGTAGTCAGAGAGAACGGAGCGCCAAACGCTACGGTTAAATATTTACAATAATTAATATTTAGTATTTTCATTTCCTCGCTCTGGTTAGAAGGCAAAGCGCGGTTAAACGGGCGTTAACTTATATACATGTGATAATTATAAATGAATATAAGTTGAAATAAGTTAAATAATTATATTGAGAGAATGGATTAAATAATGAAATATCTAGATATTTCTTTTATAAGAAATTAACTATTTTGAGTAATTTACATTATTATTTTTTAGAAAAAGTAAAAGCTAAAAGAAGAGCTATGATTCTACGACTGTAACGCAATATTCAAAAACATATTTTTTATTACGCTTTTATTAACTTCATTTCTATCTAACTATTTAAAAAAAATCTTGCAACGATATCGGGTACCAGAATAATTTTTCTTGAATATTTTTAGATCACATGTTGGACACATATGATCTAATTAAACAATATTTTCATGTCCTTGTCTTGACTTCCTAGACATCCATAACATGCTTAAAAATGAAGATTATTATACACTTTTTATAATATTATGATTTATTTACCCATAAACATTGCGAAGTCAGTCCTGACCGTAGTAAGATAGATGGAACCGATCAACTTGCTTCCCACAGATATAAGGCAGAGCACTGAGTCGTGGAATCCAAGATACTTACTAAATACAGTTATAGAAAATAAAGCCCCTGAAAAAACATTTACATATGTTAATATTATATTTGAATTGTTTACTTTTTTTAAGTAACATTTTTTCACTTAGAACAAAAATATTTTGAGATATTAAATTAAGCTATGTTCGATATTCGGAAATACATTTTTGGAAAACCGACGTCTAGAATACTTTACAGTAGGCTGTGGTCACACACGATACAAAAATATACGCGATTAATCCGGTTAAAATAGTTTTATCTAATATGTATGTGTAATAATAGTGAAAATCAAAGAGCTCATTTATATTTAAGATATTCACCAAAAAACAAAACTAACCTTAAATAAGATACAAAAGTAAAATTATTACGAATAACTCTAAAACTACTCGTCACAATTTAAGTGGAACCATATCAACAATTTTAACTATCTTATAAAAAAGAATCATTAGAATTTGTTCACCCAGTAAAGAGTTAGCGGTAACACACATAAAAAAATACATCGAATTGAGAAACTGCTCCTTTTTTTGAAGTCAGTTGAAAATAAGTTTTATTAAGTTTGGTGGTAGGAGGTTCGTCCTCCGTCTGGCTCGCGACCACTATCATGTCAAAGACGAACCGCCAAATATCTTATGATGTGTTCCGGTTCGATGGCATGTAAGCCAGGCTTTCCTCTTTCCCACCTATCCTTTCCCCAAAATCTGGTAGTTCCGATAGCGGACTACTATATTGTCCTCCCCTTCTATCTGTATCCTCTAGGTTGGCAACGCATCTAGAACATCTCTGGTGTTGTAGATGGTCATGGGCAAAGATAGCCACTTACCATCAGGTGGTCCTTTTGCTCGTTTGCCATCCGTTATCCATTAAAAAAAAAAAAAAAAAAATATTAAGCGTTTGAATAGAAACTCTTGGTAAACAATTGTTCTTAAAAATCATCTTTGGATAGCGGAAATTTGGGGAAATCTCCTTACAGAGATGCTAACAAACGAAAAGTTATAACAAGGCGTATAAGAATTTCAACGTAGCTTGATAAGAACGTGTGGCATAATTGGCTAGTACTTCTTACAAAGGGTTTCCAAGAGGCGGGAGTCCGAGGTTCGCTACTTTCAATACAATACAATTTTTATACACTTTTGTAATAGATACGTAGCTTCTAGCTGTTCTCTAGCTTGCTGTTCTCTACTTTTCCCTGGATTTGAGACATTACGTGTTGAGGTGGCAAATTAAACGTCACGTTCTATCTTATCAAATACTATTTCTTTTTTTTTTAACTTCACGCTGTATCCCCACTTATAGCAGGGTTCACAGAGGGAACCTGAGAACCTAGTGTTAAGACATTCCGACACTCTTACAAAAATTCCGTTCCCCACTTTAGATATTATTTAATGAATATTAATACAAGGATAAGTATCACTAATATATATCGCACAGCACCTATTACAAAAATATTCTTTATTCTCTCGTAAACGAAAATGTTTTAGTAAAAATATAATAACTTAATTGTAAGTAATGAAATTTTAAGCGATCTAATAATAAATTTCTTTTATATTCACAACTTTTTTTTCTTAAGGTAACATAGTTCATAGTAGAACGTAAGCTACCTAAATAAGAGTATGTATATA
>JAKGSA010000263.1:37314-64386 GCA_033558755.1 Philaethria dido
ATAACGGATGGCAAACGAGCAGAAGGACCACCGGATGGTAAGTGGACCTTCGCCCATGAACATCTACAACACCTGAGGTGTTGTAAATGCGTTGCCTACCTAGACGATACAGATGGAAGGGGAGGACAATGAGGTAGTTCACTATCGGAACCACCACATTATGGGGAAAGGATGGGGTGGGATAGGGGAAAACCTGGCTTACATGCCATCGAACCGGAACACATCACAAGATATTTGGCGGTTCGTCTTTGATATGATAGTGGTCGCGAGCCAGACGGGGGACGAACCTCCTACCACCAATAATATTAAAATCTTAGTCATGTAAATTAATTTGCACACACATATAAAGCTTATATCACTGCTATTTTCAATTTAAGTTTAAAATATGAGATGTCGTTTTAATTTCTCATTCTACGTAAGTCAAAGATCATTTTATTCACGTCCTTTATTTCTCTAATTGAAAATTTACTACTATTAAATAAATGTCATTCTGGATAATTATTTTATTCTACTATATTCAGGCTTTGTTTTCATCAGTTGCAATGTTTTGTTCTTCATTAACTTTGTTATCAATATCTTCATCTTTCGATACCTTATCACCATGATTTTGGGCTTCTTTAGATTCCTTTTTAATTTGCATGTAAAACCACCTGCAACATGAAAATATGTTATATATGTTAGATAAATATTACATAGATAGAAATACTTTATTGCATACAAGGCCAGTACAGCAATATGCAAGAATTGAAAAATTAGTATAGAGCGTGTTAAGACGGTCTTATTGTTAATAGTAATCTCTGACAAACCTTTGGAGAAAAAACTTGGTCTTAGGAGATACGGGTTGGTGCAAATGAAGAAAAATAAAAAAATAGTAATTGACAATTTTTTTACATTTATAGACTAATACATATGATATGTATACATATATTATTCACCAGCATATGTTTATGTATTACTATAGTTATAGCATAGAATATATGATATGATAGCGTATGAGTGGCGTTCATTCATTCACGGCGTTGTTAGGATAAATTTTGAAACGTATAAAAATTGGAACATAACGGGATTCGAACCCGCGTCTCTTGGAAGTCAAAGTACTCAGACCACTTAGCCATACGTTCTTGTACCAGTCATGTGCTCGGGTCCCGGTATGTTCAAATTCTTAACGCGCCTAAATATTTTTTCTTTTTTTATTGTGTGGTTAGTGCTTTAAAAAAATTTTAAAGTTGCTAAAAAAAAATATTTAATTGCTTTTCCTCGTCTGGTGTTGAGATGAGCTTAATACATTGAGGCGTATTCTCTCACCCGAAATCCATACAACTCCACTGAGTTCTCAAGAAGTAGTTCTCAAGAAGTTCACTCATGCTACTGCATGATAATAGAGTTAGACGAAGCGGCGTTGAGTTCCGCCACTTTAACACGCAATGTCTCGATTTCAGGCAGAAAATGGAGAATGGAGTGAGAGAGAAAAAAATATACTTACGTAAATATCAAAACTGGTGGTATACACAAGACTGTACTACAATAGAAAACGACACCGGCATCAAACTTCAAAGTCATCATGTATATCCAGGAATATATAGGACCAAACACCATCGATGTTAGTACTTCCATCAAATTGAATACTGATATCCTTTTACCTGCACGTAATAGCAATATTAGTAATAAATAAATACTTAACATTTTAACAAAAAAAGAAAACCAAATTTAAAATAAAGCACACTAAAAAAGATAGATTATTATGAATAACTCCAAAAACTACTCGTTAGATCTAAACAAAATTAAATGGGTCCACATCAGAAGCAATAGCTATCACTTAAAAGAATCACATTGAAATTAGGTTCACCTCCAAAGAATAGAGTATTTGCGGTAGCACATATAAAAAATACAATCCAGTTGATAACTTCCTCCTTTTGGAAGTCTTACCGATCAAAGAGGTTGCAAGATAATAAATAAAGTTATAAACTGTAATAGTAATTGAATAAAGAAGTGCGTTACATGCTGCGCAATGAATCGAATTGTTTGGTGGTAGGGCTTCGTCCTCCGACTGGCTCGCGACCACTATCATGTCAAAGACGAACCGTCAAATATCTTATGATGTTCCGGTTCGATGGCATGTAAATGATTTTTTTCCCCTTTACACCCATCCCTTTCCCCAAAAATGTGGTGGTTCTGATAGTGGACTACTACATTGTCCCCCCTTCCATCACTATCCTCTAGGTTGGCAACGCATCTACAACATCTCTGGTGTTGTAGATGTCTATGGGCGAAGGTAACATACCATCAGGTGGTCATTCTGCTCGTTTATCAATAAAAAAAAAAAAAAAAAAAAAAAAACCGGACACAACTTGACACTAGGTCCTCTCTGATTACCCTGCTAAGCGTAAAAAAACCTAAATAATCTAGAATATAACAATAAAATTAACCATAAAAATGGGTCATGATACAATTTTAATGAAAAAATTCAAAAGAGAAGCGTACAATATAGTATATGATTTCTAAATAAAATTAAAAAAAAACAAAATATAGTCCCTTCAATCAAAAATGAACCCGTAACCATCGTATTTACACTCAAACATTATTTACATGATCACCTCAAAAAATCTAAATAATTATAAATTGGAAAAGAAATTAATATTTAAAACAAATTTTGTTCCAATTGCGATATACACATATTTTTAAAGATTTCCATCCAATATAGCTTTTATTAATAATCTCAAGAGAATTCTGATTGATATTGAGTTTCATACAGTAATTATATTATCGAAAATTGAAAGATATACTCGTAATTATGGGAAGAAGAGCTTTAGCTATATATATGCGTTCGATGAACTTTGCGTTCAATTTTAAGGCTATATAAATTCCAATTTTTGTAACAAAGAATAATTTTTAGTTATATTTATATTTGTAAAAACTTATTAAAAGACGTTAGTTAGTATCTAAGTTAGATAAAAAAAGCAGTTTCAAGCTTTATCTCGCTCAGCAGGGTAGTCTTAGAGAATATAGTGTCGAGATATTCCGTTCCTTGCTTTCCGCCCGAATTTGAGAGATTACTTGATGAGTGATGGAACTCAACGCCGCGTTTCGTCTCAACAGAGCGGAGAAATGAATCCCGCATATAGCAGGGTAGGCCGAGGGAACCTAGTGTTAAGACACTCCGTTCCCCACTTACCGCCGAATTGAGCGATGCGTGCTGAGTGGCGCAACTCAACGACGCGCCGGGGAAATGACAATTTATATATAATGAATTGTTCCACCGAGTGGAAATCGAACATACAACCAATTACGTTTTTTTTTTTTTTTTTTTTTTTTTATTTATTGATAACGGACGGCAAACGAGCAGAAGGACCACCTGATGGTAAGTGGTTACCTTCGCCCATAGACATCTACAACACCAGAGATGTTGTAGATGCGTTGCCAACCTAGAGGATACTAATGGAAGGGGGGACAATGTAGTAGTCCACTATCAGAACCACCACATTTTGGGGAAAGGATGGGTGGGAAAGGGGACCCGCACAGTCAAGCACTGTCCCACTGTCCACACTTATATAAAATAATCTTATGAAGTTAGATATAATGCTAGTTGATGTTAATTGAAATTTCTAAGCGCGGCTGTCAGTGATTAAAATATATTCCTTCAATAATATAATAAATGAAACAGTCATGGCGATTACAAGAGCGTCTAAACACGAATAGTTGTTTGATTCACACTCTACTGATTATTCAATAGATTTTCATTTCCTCGCCTTGGTAATATAAAACACGGAGAGTTCCGACACTCAATTCAGGGCTCAATTGAGTGTCTTGACACTAGCTTCTCTCCAGTTACTCTGCTATATGAAAAAAAGAGAGGGTGAGAAAATGATATTCCTTACCTAATTCGTCACTAGTTACAAGCTTAGATGATATCGATCTTAGCGCTGTAAATGATGTTGCGTTGAACATTTCTATGGCTATAGCTGAAAAAGAACACAGAATCTCAGTCATTAATACTCATGTAAAAATAATAAATAAAAAAAAAACATTTTGGTATCGAAAAGCCAATTGTCAATAAAAGTTGAAAAAAACATTATAAGTGATCTTTGGGCCCATTTTTATGAAAAATATGCGGGTAGATATTAAATTTGCCATAATGGAGAAAAATATATGCAGAAAGAATACATTAAATTAAGTGAATATAACACATAATTGTGTGTTTGACCTACACTTTTGTATAAAGTGACATATTCGTTGTCACGGTAACGCGTATAGTAACGCTACTGATTATTTTAATAATTAACCAATAAATCACTTACCAAGATATACCTCTAAGGAATTTCTAGCAAATCCAGTACAAAGGCCTCCAGCTATCTTACTAATGACTGATATGAGACCAAGAGTTGGATCTGTCCATTTTAACCTTCGACTGAACAGACTTATAGAAATAATAGCACCTGAAATAAATGTAAGGTATGTTTTCCATTTTAATTCATATTGTATCTTTTGGAGTAAGCCCTCTTTTTTTAGCTTCACGCTGTATCCCGCACATAGCAGGGTAGGCAGAGGGAACCCGAGAACCTAATGTGAACACAACTACACTGGAGTAAGTAAAGATAAAATTTTACTTTATTCCCCACTTTCCATCAAAATATTAGAAATTGCCATCGCAATTGTATACATGGGTCTATGTTGTGTCCCCGCCGTTGTGGGTGTGGATTTGAGCCACACGGAGAAATTATTATATTTAACCTATTTTTATTTCTCCCTTCTGATAAGGCAAATCGTGGCATTGACTTCTGCCACTAGACATGAAATGTCTCCAATTCGAGGGAAAAGTGGTGAATGGAGTGACTCTTGACTCTGGTTTCTTTCTGAACTATACCCTGCTAAGCTGCCTTATATGACTATATTACATACAAACATTTTACTTTAGATATTTTAACAAATAAGAAGAACACAATTTTATTCAAAAATCAACGTATATAATAATGCACTCACCCAGAGAGTGTATGCAGATGTAGAACGTACTATAAAAGCTGTATTTGAGCGCATCCCAGTTAAAACGGTAACGAGTGAAGAGGTACCGTACTGTGTATTCACCTGAAAAATTGCTTTAATATCATACATACATACATATATACAGTTTTGAATATTTAACTTAAGACAGTAATTTTTTTATGGCCAAATTACAAAAAAAAATATTCTGAGGCATTAGCTATAATATTATGAAGCTTCATCTGAATCAGTTCAGTTGTTTTTGCATAAAAGAGTAGAAAACCTAAATCCATAATTCCTCACAAATTTTTACATTTATAATATTATTATAAGTAAAAAATACTAAATTTTTGTTGATAATTAAAATTTACATACCATAAGCTGGACCGTAAATAAAACCAATAGAGACTAAAATCAAAATGGATTTTATTCGGCGTCTATTTGGTCCCTTTTTGAACGCTACAGTTAGAGTGTCTTTCACATGTTTTATATCGAAAAACGATTTCAGAAATCCAATTACATTAGATTCGTCCTAAAACAACAGTTAATTTTAATTTTATAGTTAATTTTTTTAGAAAAATATGGTAGCGAAATTGAAGAAGAATTGAAAGGCTTTTGCGACGTAGTTGTGAGCTTGTGGATTTACGACTGAACGTAGAACGTAGGTTCAAATTTTAACAAGGGAAATAGTCACTCCTACATCTGGTTATATAACCAGTCTTTGTCTTAAGAGCGCTGTTAGGTTCCACAGTCCCATATTTTTAGATAGAATAGAAGAATAGTCTCTTATCATTAGGTTCAGCCTCCCTGTCACATAAAGTTTGGCAATTACGTGAAGATAAAAACTATATAAATAATGATATTACTTACCGGTTCTTTTCCAGATTTCGGTCGTTCTGGATCTTTAATGTAAAAATAACCATGGAATATGCTAAAGCAAAATAACAACGAACTGATTGAGAACACTCCGTAATAACCTAAATGTTTTAATAGGATACCACTAAGCGCCGTCCCGATAGGACTTCCAATAGTCAAACAAAGGTTTGCTATACCAACTCTAAATGTCCGCGTTTCTTCACCTGATATCTCACTAATGTAACTAAAAGCACCCATATACGTTGTAACCCATCCACCAGTTATCGCTGGGAAGAACGCTTCAAAGAACATAGTGACTTCGACTGGTATTTCATAGAAATAGTACGCATTCAGCATATTACTTAAACACATCAACAGATCCCCAACTATTGGTAGCAAGATGCATATTTTTCGTTTTCCAGTTCTATCACTCCACGCTCCTATAAACAGTATTAGCAAACTTGGGATAGCAGTCAAAATTATGTTCTTCCATGCTTCCATGGACGAGATTAGCTGTTGTACCATCAGCTCCTGCCTTTGGTACTTGTCTCCCTCCTTTGCTATCAGTGCTTCGCACACACTGTCTCCATATTTTAAATTCACACGACATGCTTTATCAAGATTTAAATTTTGGGTTGCCAACCTTGCAAGAACACCAGGCACTACGTAAGAGATTAGAACTGGTTCTAATGTTATATTCTCTCTGATGTATTGTATATTTTCTCTAAACGATCGTTTCTTTTTGACTTTCTGCTCTTTTAAAGGTTCCTCTTCTTTGGTTGCCATTTTAAGCGATATTGCTGTGGTACCTGCGTGTATTATATTATTATAATTTAAATATTTGTTAGTTTCTAGATTACGAAATATTATCAATAGTCAAATATACTTAAAGGTATTTATTTAGTAATTGTTATCACTGGTGGCATAATATGTTGTTTTATTGTCTGTATTGCATTTATTGCTCAGTAAATGGAAAGTTAACTAAAAAATATATTAGTTAAGTAACTGCAATCAATTGTTAGATAATCATACAATAACTATCTAAATTTTAGTAGATTTTTCAAAATCTTTAAAAACAAATTAATTCAAAGTCATTTAAATCGAAACTTGAACGTTTTGACATATTTACCTTAAAGTAATTTAAAATTTAATTTTAAGGCTCATGACTTTAGTATGATGATTAAAAATAGCTAAATCTGCATATATGTAACTGTTATTAGTTCTCTTCGTGATCGAAATGATAACAAGAAAGAAAGTGATACAATGTTTTATCTTTTTTGCTCTTCTTTCTTCACTTCACCTTTTTAAATACATTGTAAACATAAATCTGGTGATATAATAACAACGAATAAATCTATATTTATATTAAAAATGCAAGTTCATGATATATTCTTAGAATGATTTACTTACACGAGTACAAAAATTTTATATGATAAAATTATCAATGAAATAAAAAAAACAACGTAGGCAACTTTGTGCATGTTGTATAAAATATTGTATTATCATCGGATTCGGACACATGAGCAAATTTTCAAGAAATTACAAAAAATGTGTAAAGATAACGATGCGAAATATTCTTACATTAATAGATAGATAAAATATTATAAAAGAAAACATGGTTTTCAGTCTAGTTTTTAAATATATATTCTAAGTACAGATAAATACATACATACATACATACATAGCTTCACAATGTATTCCGCATATAGCAGAGTAGGCAGAGGAAACCTAATGTTAAGACACTCCATTCCCCACTTTCCGCCGAATTGAGGCATTGCGTGCTGAGTGGCGCAACTCAACGCCGCGCTTTGCCTTGTTACCAAACCAACGAAATGAAAAATTCCATTTCCTGGAGTGGGAATCGTACCCACAACCTGTCGCGTTTACAGTAGCACGCTTGTGTCTCTCCGCCAAGACAGGCGTTAACAGATAAATAATAGGTAATATCCATGCTTTATCCCGCATAGCAGGGTAGGCAGAGCGAACACGGTGCTAAGACACTCCATTTGTCACTTTTCGGCCGATTCGCTTGGCCACATGCCAAAAGAAGGATAGAGCTAGAGGCACAGAAATATTTAAATAATCATTCCCTTCCTTTCTCCTCCATTCCAGTGAGAACCGAACCCAGAACTCATCGCGTTCACAGTCAGTTGCTGTGCCACTGCGCCATGATGGGCTCTCAAATAATAATATTTCTCAATAATATTTTACCTTTAATACTTCGACGACACTAAAGTTTGCTTTAAGTATTTTAGAAGGCGTTATTTGTTAAAATTGATATCTACGTTCAACAATCCATGGATTTGTCACAAACAAGATGAAAGGTTATTTTGCATGAACAAACTTATTCAATAGATTTATATTTCAGTTTTCACTACGTTATTGCGATATTATAGAGTATTTATTATATTTTTCTTTATATTTATAAGACTTTACTATTTTTTTTTTGTTTTAGAATAACGTATATTTTTTTTGTTGCAGGATTTGAATTTATACCTCTTGGAATCTGTTAATTAATAATGATTACTGCTTCACGTTTTTTTTATAACATAAAATTTATATAATATAATACCTTTTTTTTTAGCTTCACGCTGTATCCCGCATATAGCAGGATAGGCAGTGGGAAACTGAGAACCTAGTGTTAAGACACTCCGTTCCCCACCTTCCGCCGAATTGAGGAATTGCGTGCTAAGTAACGGAACTCAACGCCGCGCTTTGCCTTGTTACCAAAACCAAAAATAAAAACGCTAAACTTTTACATTTCCTGGAGTGGAAATCAATATTTATTTTATATTTAACTACCTGTATCCAGTGACTTTGTTTGTATGTTATAAAATCCAGATCTTTTACCGTTTTCGTAGAAAATGCGAGAAATACTCTTTCAGTGTTCGTATATAAGCCTAATAAGGAGCCTAATTATCAAATTTCAGTTCTCCCTCAGTCACTGAGTAACGATAACAGTATATATATTTTATTTAGTTTTTATATTTTTTAGTGTCGCTTTTGCGTTACAAAACACAACGATTCCAAGGAAATTACACTTAATAAAGCACTTACTCAGCTGAATTGAATATAACTATTAAATTCTTATAACGTTCTTACAGTCGAACATTAACACAATCATCAGGTACTGTCCTTCCGGTTGTAAAACCGTAGGTCGGAAACACTCATGAGCACGTTTCCCTAATACGTGTAATTTTACTGTAATTCCTGTAATTCAGGTTAAAGGAGCGTTCGCACTGACTGGAATATTTTTATCTCAGTGTTTAGATTTCAGTAGCTTATCATAGGATTATCATTTATAAGTTGTATTATATGAATTGCAATATAAATATTTATTTCTTTGTATGCTTTTTAACTGACTTCTAAA
Organism: Philaethria dido; assembly: GCA_033558755.1. Classification (NCBI taxonomy): domain Eukaryota; kingdom Metazoa; phylum Arthropoda; class Insecta; order Lepidoptera; family Nymphalidae; genus Philaethria; species Philaethria dido. The sequence continues at coordinate 46,514 of JAKGSA010000263.1, forward strand.
AAAAGAAAGTTATCATTTCAACTGTATTTTTTTATGTGTCTTACCGAATGACTTTTACTGGATGAACCAATTTCGATGATTCTTTTTTTATATGACAGATAGTTCTGATGTGGTCTCGTTTAAATTTTGCTAAAATCTTATGAGTAGTTTTTGAGTTTCTCCTAATAATTTTACTTCTAGTGCATTTTTTTTAAGTTGGTTTTAATTTTTTATCAATAATTAATATATAATAATTTAAAGTATTTGTAACTTAATCTACTAAATTAACAGTCGGTCATATCGGTTTATGCTTTCTGCTATATGTAAGTTTGGCGTCTGTCTGTCGGTGGAATTGTAACTCCTAAAGAAATAGACAGATTATGATGCGGTTTCTTTTATTTGCGAGCTGAAAAAAGTTGGGCAAGCCGGCGGGAATCGAGTTGTATGGACGCCTCACCACTGTAATCTAGTGATAAGACACCGCGATCTCCGTTTCATGCTTGAAATTGAGACATTGCGTGTTGAGATGCGGGAGATAACGCTACCGTATGTCTTACCAGAACGGCGAAATTACAATAAAGGTTCTGTAACTAATATTAATATAATAGCTCAAGGCAAAGACCACTATATATAGATACTGTGCGTATCATATTACTCTAAGTGAAATTTAATCTTAGGCTTCGTGATAACCAAACTAGGACAAATGTACAGTATTGATATACGGGTATAATAGTAAGGCATTGACATCGTGTGTTATTTAGTTATATAATCTTATTATGTAAGTAAGATATGGTACGGTACTTAACCTTGGTTTAAGGTTCAAATAATATGGGGTAATAATTAAAAGAAGCAGCCCCGTTGACGTGTAAAATATGTGTTTTAACAACCTGTATTCCAGTTTAGATATAAGTGTATGTCAAACATATACTCGTATGTAATATTTGCTTTATTAATGTAGTGTACTTCAAATAAATTAATCTTTTTTTTTTTTTAACTTCACGCTGTAACCCGCATATAGCAGGGTAGGCAGAGGGAACCAGAGAACCTAGTGTTAACACACTCCATTCTCTTTCAACGATTCCGTTCCCCACTTTCCGCCGAATCGAGGCATTGCGTGTTGAGTGGCGGAACTCAACGCCGCGCTTTGCCTTGTTATCAAACCCAAGAAATGAAAATACTAAATTTTACATTTCCTGGAGAGGGAATCAAACCCACACACCCACCACCTGTCGCGTTTACAGTCGCACGCTTGTGCCTCTGCGCCACGACAGGCGTCATAAATTAATGTGTATATAAAAATAAATTAATGCTTCAGTTTCACGACTTACCCCACATTGCAGGGTAGCCAGAAAGAACTTAGTCAAAAGATCTATATATTTATAGATATAGATAGATGCAACTGTAAGCGCGACATGTTGTGGGTTCGATTCCCACTCCAGGAAATGGAATTTTTCATTTCTTGGGTTTGGTAACAAGGCAAAGCGCGGCGTTGAGTTCCACCACGAAACATTGCGTCCTAATTAGTATAGCGTAACGCCGTACTTTGTCTTACCAGAGCGAAAAAATGAAAATAATTTAAATGCAATTATTCTCCCTATGGGAATCGAACGTCCGTCCACGTCCGTCACGGTTACTGTCAGATACTGTGCTGTGTTCTGCGCCACGACGGCAATAGAATATATAAGGAACTATAATAATAAAATTTAAAAAGCTGAACCTACAATATATATAAATATAAATTACTTAATCCAACCATGTTACCATATTTATAGCTAATTTTCTAACAAAAAAAATAAGACAAAGAAGCAGTGAGAGTAAAAATTTTAGTTAGTCAAGCCGGTAAATTTATAGAAGCCGGTATATATTTAGGGGAGTCGGTACATATATTTTGGAAAGCCGGTATATTTTGGGAAGCCGGTATAGTATGTGAAGGTATTTACTAATTTCAATTCAAATCGAATGGTGATGAGCTTTTTTTAGAGTGCTTAAGTGGCGACACGGTGGTTGAGAATCACTTGATTCTCAACTACCGTGTCGCCACCAAATTTCAAAAGTGTGTCGCCAAATTTTGCAAATTTATGATAATGTTAATATTATTTATTTTTTTTTTTTTTTATGGATACCGGATGGCAAACGAGCAGAAGGACCGCCTGATGGTAAGTGGTTACCTTCGCCCATGAACATCTACAACACAAGAGATGTACTAGATGCGTTGCCAACCTAGAGGATACAGATGGAAAGGGAGGATAATGTAGTAGTCCGCTATCGGAACCACCACATTTTGGGGAAAGGATGGGTGGGAAAGGGGAAAACCTGGCTTACAAATAAAATTATATACTGTATTGTAGTAAGTAAATAAATTTTATCTTTTTCGTTGTGTGCCGCCAAATTGTGAAATAGATAAATATGTGCCGCAACAAAAAAAGTTGAGAATCACTGGTTTAGACTGGCTTCAGAGCTTGTTTTTCGAGCTCTAGATTTTCATGGCGATCTTTTTTTTAGATTTCATACTTGTATTTTGTTAAATTAGGCAACCCGGTGGGAACCGTGTTGTATGGACGCCTCGCGACTACAAAAAGGGCAAAACAGAAAGAAAACAACAAAATCATTTCGATAGTTTATTTAACATTTTCAAAATAATAGGAATTCACAATACCCTCGAGCGAAACAATAAACAGCGGAAGTCCTTTCGTATAAAATTTGTATTTAAATCAACTAAATATCTATTCATATACTAAAGGCTTACAAAACGAATGTTGTAAATAAGTAGGATTAGTTCTAATAATATTATATATTACATATTTCTTGAATTCTGTTTGATTTTTATGTAATACTTATTTAAATATTGTCTACATCTTATAGTTATAGGTCGCCTGTATTTGGCATTTCTTTATACTAAACACAGCATTAAATGCTAAACTTTGTACAAGTTTGACAAATAAAGCAACTTAAATACTACAACAAAAACATTATTACGAATAACTCATAAACTGCTTGTCTGATCATAATTAAATTTAAATGAGACCTCACCAGAAGCAATAGCTATCGTATAAAAAAAAATATCAAAATCAGTTCTTCCAAAAGGTTATGCGGTGACACACATCATCTTCATCATCTCTTCCTTATTTTGAAGTTGGTTAAAATAACATAAATTGCATTGACATATGTAAATATAAAATTATTTATTGTAATAAAAGAATAAATATAAACATAATAAATAATTAAACATATCGTTACTTATTTATAATAAATTGGCTGTATTTTATGTAGTTTTCAATAAATAAAAAAAAAACTATTAATCAATATATAGAAATTATAAGTAATATTTCTGAGTCTGACCGTATAAATAAATATATTATAATAGACATATAAATACATATAAATACATATAAATACATATAAATAATATAAATGGCAATAAAAATACATAAATTCTTATAAATCAATATAAAACATAATAAATCCAGTAACTCCTTATTACAATAACATTTTTATTCCAGTAAATATCTAATTTTAAAGTACAGTACGCTCATATATGTACGTTTTCAAATGAAATATTTAACTTTTCTTTACAAATTACATTATTTAAAGAATGAAAGTACAATCGAATACATGGTAATTCATATTTTAATAAAAAACGAAAATCGACTTCAAATGAAATGCACCAAAAAGCTACATTACGAATAACTCAAAAACTATTCGTCAAATTGAATCAAAATTTAAATGAGACTACACCAGAAGCTCTAGCTATCATATTAAAAAAGGATCATCAAAATTCGTTCATTCAGTAAAAAATACAGTGGAATTGAAGTCGAATTCATTAAAAAATTATGATAACTCATTATGTATACGATTGTACTTCAGTACAGTCATATAAAGAGATTCTCTACATATTTATCATCTACACATCACATGACGAAAATATTACAATAGTATTGACTATAATGTATGTTACATAGTTATTTACAAAGGTAGATTATTTTTACTTCGAATCAAGATATAAGTTGCTATAATAATTGATAGTCTAAGTCATATTCGTTGTGGGAAACAGAAGTAAGAAGAGAAAGCTTACATACAAAAGATACAAAAAAAATTCAGCTTCACGCTGTATCACGCATAGCAGGGTTGTAAGAGGGAATATAGTATTTCCATTCGCCGTTTCCTGCCAAAATTCGATACATAGCGTATCAAATTGCGGAACTTAACGCCGCGTTAAAAAATTAAGCAAAAAATGGCAGTTTTAATTCAGTGCCAAGACAACTATAGGCCTATATTCACATAAAAAAGTCAAATTAAATTATTTTAGTTTGAGTTTTTATACAAAATCTACTAAAAAATCATCTATATCGTATATAGTAGATTAATACCAGACGTGAATATATTTTTTTAAGCATTAGTAGTTAGGATTGCTTTATTTAAAAATTAAAAATAAAATAAAAATAAATTAAAAAATAAAGCGAACTTACAGATGACAATTAAAGTTAAAAACTTCTTAAAATATATGCATTTTTGACATGTCAACGTATTCACGCCTACTATGGAAATCAGACAAAGGAACAAAAATATACTAACTCACTGTTCAATCATTGGAAAAAATCTCTAAAATTAAAATTATCATATATAAATACAAATTTGAAATCAATAATCGAAAGTTTGAGCTTAAGTTGTAATACTCATTCAATAAGACAGTATTGGAACTTTTTTCTCTTCTACAAAATCAACAACTCGGATACAAAAAGGTATAATTTTAATGTAACATATAGGAATTATTGTATATTTAAATCATTCTTAATTTTCACATACATGTTTTTTTTATTTAACAAAAAAATCATAGCCAATTTCGACTATTGGCTGAATGAAAATAAAAAAAAATTGTTTGACACATAAAAAAACAACAGTCTTTTTACCTTATATTCTCATTCATTCCCACAGTAATATGTTAATAATTTCACAATTTCCTACAATATATTATGACTAAATTACATACACTTTTGAAATGCTTAAATGAATTATCATTCTTAATAACAAGAACCGTCATTATGGACAACTTGTATGGACACATTTAAAATAAACACATACAAAACAATTAACCATAAAAAAAAGTTTTAATAATATTAGAAGTATACAAAAAAAATCTTCTGGATTCCATTATAGTATATGGAATATATAATAATATTGGAATATTTATATAATTTTAAATGAGATAATATTACATTTAACTTATATAAAGTTTAAATGAACAATAAATGAAAATAAATGAACATACTGACATAATGTCACAGATATATTTTTTTAAATGTTGCTATGTACAAACGCCTAATCGCAGGCTTGACATCATCGCAGGATTACTCTGAAAAAAAAAAACTTTTATAACAAACTTAGACATATATTAAATTTTCTATATATATATATATATATATATATATTATAATTTAAGCCTTCTTAGCTCAAAAGACTGCGTTTGACTGTAAACGCGAGTGGTTTTAGGTTCGTTTGTCACTCGGCGGAATAATCATATTTAAATTATTTTTATTTTCTCCCTCTGGTGAAGTAAAGCGCGACATTGAGTTCAGTCACTCATCACGCAATGTTTTAAGTTCAGATGGAAAGCAGAGAACGGAGTGTCTTGAGCTACTCTTTTCCTACTTTCTCTCTTACTGCCAAAAAATAAACTGACCCAAAATTACCACATGACAAGTTTATCAAAATAAAGCTACCAGCTAAGTTTGTAACTCCTACATTATGCTATATATTTGGTAACTTTAAAGTTTGACAATATTCTGGTCAACTTGAAACCCACTTTGTCAAGATTAACGACGTTATTAGACTCGTAACGCTTAACGTGTACCCTACCGGCCAAAAGTTCGGGACCACTTCCAAAAATCTTTGGTAACAACAAATTATTTTATAAGTACTGATTTCAACACACAAGCAATATAAAAAAATGAGGTCATATTTGTTTTCTAAACATAAACGAATGTAGACCAAGAAAAGGTAGGAACATTGCTAATTATTTTGGCTTTATACAATACAATACAATACAAAGCCTTTATTACTGAATTTTTAGATAATTTACAAAAATATAATTTGCACATCACACCGGTTTCACTTCAGTGTGTCCTGCGATACATAGGCTTCCTTTAACATTTTCCATTTATTTTTTATTTATTTATTTTTTTATTTATTTTGGCTTTATTTCATATTAAAAGAAATTAAAGATTTTTTTATCTTCCTAAAAAAAATATTCCTTGAGCTTTCATGAAGTTAATCTTTTTATCTTGGTTATGGAAAAGGAGCTACACACGAGTACTACAACAGATACTAGTAGTACTGCAAAATGTCGTTCCATCTGGCAAAAATTAAAAATAATTTCTTTTTTAAAAAGATAGTGATTCAAAATATTGTTTTTTTTATATTATCTCCTGCATAATTCTTTGGAGCATAAAGAATAAAAAACCGTAGCGTCTGGCACTCCGTTCTCTCTGACTACTCCGCTAGGGATAAAGCGTGAAGTTAGGTAGGTAGGTAAGAATAAAAAATGGATGTCAAAAAATGTTACTGCTCCTCCAGATCTCAGATCATAACCCAATTGTGCTTTAGTAAGAAGATCTTGGTAGAAATGTGCGCAGTTGTCCCTTACAAGAAGACATATTGTAGAACGCGCCGGACATGTGGAATTGATTGCTTGTATGCCATGACTAGTGAAAAAAGTAATAAAATGCAAGAGAGGGTTCTTGACGAAAATCTGTACGAAATATGAACGGTAATTTTACGTAAATGGATGTTATTTCTTTTTTTTTTGTATTCTTCTTACTCAATGGGTATTAGTAAATAAGTATATTAACTGAATATTTTAACAAAAATGATCAGTTTTTATTTTCCTTCATTAGTGTGACCTACATTAGTAGGGCAAGGAGATAATTAACAATTTTAAGATTTTTTTCATGAGTGACTTAGAATTCACTACCATCGTGTCGAGTACTAAACGTAAACGTTGTAATATAAATAATAAAAGTAATTCACCTTAAAATCTCAGAAACCGTGAGTATCGAGCAGACCATGATGAGAAGAGCGGAAGCTGAAACAGGACCTGGGGACAAAGAAAATCCTATTACATATAATTAGGCATTAACTTTATAAATATTTATTACTTATTTTCACACAGTATATGCGGCATTTAATTCAAGTGAATTATATAGTAGTTAATAATAGTGGCGCAGTGAATGGGCGCATATCTCATAAAATCGTCATAGTTGTGCATTAGGTCACCACTCAGTGGAATGATTATACAAAAAATATTTTTATTTTCCCACTCTAGTAAGACAAAACATCGTCGCGTCGTTAAGTTCCACCACTCAATACGCATTTGGACGAAAAGCGTAGGAAGGAGTGTCATGACACTGGTTCTCTCTGCATATCCTGCTATAATAAAGCTTCACGCTGTATCGCGCTCATAGAAGGGAAAGCAGATGGAACGTGAAAACCTAGTGTTAAGACACTCCGTTCTTTTAAGATTTTCGTTTCCCACTTTCCGCTGAATATACTCGTATGTGCTATAATAAAGTATGAAGATAATAAAAAAGTTTGAACCCGTGATCTTCCCAGGCTAATTTTAACTGAACTACAACGGTGATAAAATTTAGTAAGATATAAAACATCCTTGTCTCTTCACCGTCCTTAGAATATTAATATAAAATATTTTAGGTACCAGATGTTAAAGACGGTCTATATTTAATAAGCTCGAGCAAATGAATAGGTTTTGATCGCAAAAAATATATATGAGAAGGTCTGTTGAGTATCACTTATTATTTTTATTGATATTATTTTCTCATGTATGGCATGTTCTTGACTGAATTATTTATTTAAGATTTTTATCTAAATTCTATTTTTAATAAATTTTTAGCTTCACACTGTAACCCATATAGCAGGGGGTAGACAGAGGGAATCTAGTGTTAAGACACTCCGTTCCGTACTTTCCGCCGAATTGAGACATTGCGTGTTGAGTGGCGAAACTCGCTGCGCTTTGCCTTGGTACCAAACCCAGGAAATGGAAAATTCCAATTCCTGGAGTGGGAATCGAACCAACAACCTGTCGCGCTGACAGTCGCACGCTTGTGCTTTTGCGCCACGACAGGCCTTTTAAATAACATCCCCTCATTATTTTACCACACAATTTTAATGCTAATGTTATATTAGAATGATTCTAAGTATTTCAAATGTTTTCGAACGACGTAAATATTTTCGGCATGTTTATCTTACAACAAACAGTTAGTAGCGCTTTGAAGTCAACATACTAATTTGCGCATTTTTCTTTATAATATCAAGGAGACATAAGCCTGTATATATTGTTTACCGATATTTGGTTTACTCGTACAGTACAAAAAATAATGATAAATACTCCTCTTTTTAGTAAATAGCAATAATGTACTATAAAATGACAGATTTTTTTATTATTTGATATTAATTTGGACCTGTCGTGGCGCAGAGGCACAAGCTTGTGACTGTAAACACGATAGGTTGTGGATTCAATTCCCACGCCAGGAAATTAATAAAATATATATTTATAATTTATTTTTTGCTTCACGCTCTATCCCGCATGTAGCAGGGTAGGCAGAGAGAACCTGAGAACCTAGTGTTAAGATAAAGAATAAGGCAAGGTACTGCGTTGAGTTCCGCCACTCGGCATGTTATGCTCCAATTTGGCTGAAAATGAGAATCTCAAATCTTAAGAGAACGGAGTGTCTCAAGACGAGACGACATTAGAAGTACTAGCTATCATATAAAAAGAGAATCGCCAACATTGATTTTTTTTTATGGATAACGGATGGTAAATGAACAGAAGGACCACCTGATGGTAAGTGGTTACCATCGCCCATGGACATCTACAACACCAGAAGTGTTGTAGATGCGTTGCCAACCTAGAGGATACTGGTTGAATGGGAGGACAATGGAGTAGTCAACTATCGGAACCACCACATTCTGGGGAAAGGATGAGTGGAAATAGGAAAAACCTTGCTTACATGTCATCGAACCGGAACACATCATAAGATATTTTGCGGTTGGTAGTTTTTGCGATGGGTTCCTACCCATCGTGACTTAGTGCTCAATATATGTTTGTGAGAATTTAAATTATATATTTATAGATATCTTCAAATATTCGTCGTACAAAGATCTGCACTATTGAAGTACGAAGACTGATAAACCAAAAATAATGAATTCAATTCTAGTATAATAAGTCATACATACATATATTTGCTACTATATTATGAATCAACTATCTTCTTATCTTATATCTTCATCAAGGTCTAGTAAAAGTGGTAAAATTCCAGCGACTGTCGTAGCGTAATGAGATAACGCCTGACTGTAAACGGTGGTTCTAAGTTCAATTATAATTCGAGGGAATTAAAAAAAAAAATTAAACTATTTTCATTTGTCTGCTTTGGTAAGATAAAACGCAGCGTTGACTTAAATCCATATTCTACTTAAAAATAAATATATATATATATATAAAAAACTAAGTTATTAACACACTAAGAAAAAACAAAGGTAAAAGAAATAAATATGTGGTATTCACCACATTTGGTATATGGTAACTAGTTACCTATATAACCACGTATAGATATATATATTTCAGATAATTATAATTAGTTTAATTTGTCTGACTGTATACACGTTTGGTTGTGGGTTCGATTCCCACCCGGGGAAATATATTTTAATTCATTTCATTTCTCCACTCTGACAGGAGCGCGGCGTTGAGTTCCGCAACTTACCACGCAATATCTCAATTACAAATAAAAGTACCGAATGGAGTGTCTTGACACTTCGGTCTCCTGAACTACCCTGTTATGCAGAATAAAAAAGCGTGAAGCTACTAAAAAATAGCTTAATTGGCTACGGAGACAGATTCTAAGAGGCTCAGGTTCGAATCCCGCTACGGTCAAATTTCTATAATTTTCGAAGCATTTTTCTTATCTCAAATATTTTTCTTATTTAATACATCATATCACAATCGCTCTCTAACGAGAAAGTGACTTCCGAGACGCTTGTACAAATAACGAATGTTGTTTCATGATAAAGGCAAATAAGAAAGGAATACGCAATAAATACTCTTGTACCTCTTATCCGTTAAACAAGCAAACTGTATAAATATGCGGTTTGCGGTTACACTTCAGACAGAAAAATTGTATTAAAGAGTAATTTATTTCTAAATAAAGTAGTATTTAGTGATAAAATCACAAGGCAAAGCGCGGCGTTGAGTTCCGCCACTCAGCACGTAATGCCTCAATTCGGCGGTAAGTGGGGAACGGAGTGTCTTTACACTAGGTTCTCTCTGCCTACCCTGCTATATGCGGGATACAGCGTTAAGCTAAGTATGTATGTATATGAGTAGTGATAAATCACTATATTTTTTTAACAGTTCCGTTCAGTTTTTGAATTATGGCGCCTTTTTATTTTGTATCACTTCGTCAATGTCACGTTGTATAGAGAAAAGATTTGTTATTTGTTATAAATTTTTACTAGGTTATGTTTGTAATGAATGTGTAGTTTTTGAGTTATTCGTAATTTTTTCACTTTTTGGTTCACTTTATTTGAAATCGGTTTTCTTTTTTTGTTAAAATCTTCATTATTACTAATTAATATTAGCTAGTAATTTATTTGAGATTTGGCTTAAATATTAAATTAAATTGATATTTAATAATAATATTATAGCTTCAATTTATCATTGAAATTCCAGAATTTCTGTTTTCCAATTATACGTTTTGCTTATTTAAATAAAAACACATACTTTGAATGCTGACGTCAAAGCTTATTTATACCTGAGTATGAAAACATGTCATTTTTAATCTATGTGCATTTAAATTTAAAAATATTCGCTGTCAAATTTACTTAATTTTTGTGTTGCTTTTATAAGCGAGAAAATAATTAAAATAAGATAATTTAAGAGCAAACGTGAATGAATTTCAAAGTTCAAATAACTCCTAAACGCTCGACCGGTTGGTGACCTAAGCAATTGTCACCTTGGCTAAAGCTACAAACATAAATAATACAACGCAATAACAACACAGTCAGCTAACTGCGGCGTGCCACTGTTATTGCTTCCATCTACAATCCCCTATCCGACCATCCAACCCCCCCTAACCATCCCCTTAAACCATCCACTCCACCCATTCCACCCAAACCTCCCCGCTTCTAATGCGACATTCTTACGTGACAACGATTTATCCAACATGTATTGTTCCCTTTAATTTATTGCCGTTTAAATTTGCCGAATTATACTCGAGAGTTCAAACAAAAAATAATTTTGTGCTCGAAGCGTGATTGTGTCATGCAAATGGGAAACAGAATTTTGCAAATGGAGGTGAATTTTGCGGTTTCCGCCTGCGAGTGTTATAATCTAAAGTATTTCTACTATATGACTTTAATTTCACGTTTTGGGAATTTAAAATTATTAGTTTCATTATTGTGATGGGAGTTTGGTATGTGTCCTTGGTTAGGTTTTTCGGATAAATGTAAAAAGAACGATGTTGACTATGAAGGGTCAGAATAATGTTAATTCAGTAGTTATTTTTAATTTACATAAAGGATTATGATTTGATTTTTTTATACACTTTCAATTTTGTTTCAACTTTGCTCTGCTTTAGGCAGTGTAGACAGACAGAACCTAATGTTTCCGCTTTCGGCCCGCATCGACACATTGCGTCTTGAGTGGCGGAACTCACGACCGCGTTTTGTCTTGTCATAGCGGAAATAATCTAAATAAAATCATGGCCCCAACTGAGAATCGAACCCACAACCAATTGCGTTTACAAACACTGCTCCACTGCACCACGATGGTATCTTTTTAGAATTAGAATAATATACGAGTACATATATAAATCTAGCGAATAGGCAAAGTACATATTAGGCGCAACGATCAACGTAACGGTTTTGCACTCCGTTCTCAACTTCTGACTTCCGTTACGCCTAACTTTTGAGTGTTGTATAGACATGTCTAATATTATACGACTTTGTGCATATCCTTCAAAACTTGACTTAAGAATGAAAATAAAATCCATATAAATTTTATGAAAACGGAGTGTCTTAACACTAGGTTCTCAGGTCCCCCATGCCTACTCGATGGGTGGGAAAGGGGAAAACCTGGCATACATGCCATCGAACTGGAACACATCAAAAGATATTTGGCGGTTCGTCTTTGACATGATAGTGGTCGCGAGCCAGTCGGAGGACGAACCTCCTACCACCAAACTACTGGGATACCCGCCTCTTACGGGACGCTACCCAGCGGCGGAGGGGAATTGTATTCTAACCCCGTCCCCTCACAGGGAAATACCCTGCTTTGCAGCAATATTTTAAATTCGGGCAGGAGAAAATGGATTGTCTATACACTAAGTTCTCTTTCTTCATCCTAGTATAAAAGATAATGCGTGAAGGCAGTAGGCGTGAAGCTATTAAATAAACGTCACGTTCGTCTCTAACGTTTTTATACAAAAATATAAACACGGCAGTATAGCCCATACACGCAAAGTCGTAATATGCACGACTGATCATAGGGCGCAACAAAAATATATTTCCGCTATCGTCATACGTGACGCGCTGTTAACGCTAAACAAAAATAAATATTTACATATATTTTTTATACAACCATCTTTTATTATGACGCCTGTAGTGACGCAGAGGCACTAGCGTGCGACTGTAGACGTGACAGATTGTAGGTTTGATTCCCACTCCAGGAAATGGAATTTTTCATTTCCTAGGTTTGGTAACAAGGCAAAGCGCGGCGCTGAGTTCCGCCAGTTCCGCCTCAGCACGCAATGCCTCAATTCGGCGGAAAGTGGAGAACGGAGTGTCTTAACACTAGGTTCCCTCTGCCTACCCTGCTATATGCGGGTTACAGCGTTAAGCTATGTATGTATGTATAACGATAATAAGAATAAAATAAATAAAAAAAAACATTTTCATTATATAAATTTTAGTAATACTTAAGTAAGCCGCTTACGTTTGCAATATTTGAAATAACTCAACTGAGAATAGCCTTAAAATAACCTTCAAGTTACAACAATAAAAATAATCTTCTTAGAAGTAATAGAAATAATAAGTAAGTAATAAGTATGATAAAAACTTTATTATATATCTCTATATATACTCACGTTTTTTTCTTGTATTTGGATATTCAGGGAATTTTTTTTTATGGGTAACGGATGGCAAACGAACAGAAAGACCACCTGATGGTAAGTGGTTATCTTCGCCCATACACATCTACAACACCAGAGATGTTGTAGATGCGTTGCCAACCTAGAGGATACAGATGGAAGGAAGGGGACAATGTAGTAGTCTGCTATCGGAACCACCACATTTTGGGGAAAGGGTGGGTGTGAAAGGGGAAAACCTGGCTTATATGCCATCGAACCGGAACACATCATTAGATACTTTGCGTTCGGTTGTGCGGTTTGACATAATAGTGGTCGCGAGATAATTAGTGCCAACACTCTCCGTTCTCCACATTTAGTTCGAGATTGAGACATTAGGTGCTATTTTTTTTTGTTTTTATGGAAAAGACAAGGCAATCAAGCGTTCGGATCATCTCATGTTTAGTGATCACAGACGCCCACGACCCCCTGTAACACAAGAGAAGCTACAGGCGTGTTGTCAGCATTTAAGACTTGATAAGCGGTGCTTAACTACATCAGAGTGAGGAAGTGAAAATAATTAAATATTATTATTTTCTCAGCTGGGAATCGAACCCTTAACCTAACGTATTTACAGTCAGAACCTGTTCCACTTCGCCATGATGGCTTCTTGTCATGGCTCAGTTTATTCTTAACAAGTCTAATTACATCAACATTCATTGTAATTGCTAGATAATTAAAACATAACGTGATAACACGAGAAGAATATAATAAAGTATTGCGTATTACACCGTAACGAGAAGAGAGGGATTATAAGATACCTATTAAATGATGCTAACCTGTAAATGTCCTATGGGACAATATGTTGTATTTTTAAAAATTCTATTAATATTGTGAATATTTGTGATAATATATCATGCTGGTTACCTTTTTTATGATGTTTTGTTTTACTCTTTAGCGCATTGTATTTAAAGTTGGTTATCTTTTTTTGTCAAACCATTAGTCATTAGTCATTATACAATGAGCTGTAAAGTGATTAAATGGTTTTGTTACATATTTATTTAAATTATGCTTTTTTAAATCACAAACGATTGTTACTCTTTCACACAAAAACTACTGAACGGATCTAGATAAAACTTTTATAATATAACTCATAGGTTATTTATTAAGATTTTGTGTAATTTGGCCATTATATAACGAACCGTATCTAGTTAATATATATTTTGCTTTATTTTTAGTTTATTAAGAAAAGAAAAAAAATTTTTCAAATTCTATACTTTCATTTTTTCACTTTCATGAATCAATAACTTTTTTTTTCAAATATATTTTGTCACCTTTAATTATAGAATAATAGTTTCAAAATCAAATTCATTTTCAATTATCTGCCCACCTATGGAATAGTTTACCGCTTGAAATAAGATGCGCCAAAAGTTTATTTATTTTTAAAAAAAAGCTACTTAAGAATCATTATTTAAATATTTAATTTTGGGCCTTTGTTTATTTATTTATTTTCTTTTGAGACATATAATCTATATAATGTCTATCTATGTATGTATGTATGTATGTATGTATGTATGTATGTATGTATGTATGTATGTACATGTATGTATGTATGTATGTATGTATGTATGTATGTATGTATGTATGTATGTATGTATGTATGTATGTATGTATGTATGTATGTATGTATGTATGTATGTATGTATGTATGTATGTATGTAAGTATGTATATAATTATGTATTTAGTTTGTATTTTTAATTAACATATATTTAATTTTTTTGTGAATGTAAATATCCTGATTAGTGCACCGCCTACCACTAATACTTTATACAAATCAAATATCCAAAGGTTGCCTGGAAGAGATCAGTTTTAAGCGATAAGGCCGCCTTATTGTACGCCATTACTACTCTATGTTCTATGTTCTTATGTCTCTATTTGTTTATTTGTGTGCAATAAAGAATATTTGTATTTGTATTTGTATTCATTTTATACTTATCTATGTTGATATAATTTATTCAACAAACAACCAAATATTAACTTAACCAACAAAATATTTTCAATAAAAAATAATATCACCATTTACAATATTCAACAAAAAATTTACAACTGAGGAAAACATGAATATATAGACGTCTGTGAAGTATAAAAAGGAGAATTATCTTCATTAAACACTGTCGGTCTTCATAATATTTGAATAGAATTGAGCATTGGAGGGTTAAATATAATTATAATCCAGGATAAAGGGCCGGATTTGACATAATTATGTCGGCTCTTCCCTCTTTGCGCCCTACCGACAACTTTTCCTTCTATCTGGTACTACACGCGATTTTTATGGTAATTACGCTTTTATCGTCATGTCTTAATTCAATTTTACTTTACGGAAGCCGTGAGTTACGATTAAGGTTTTTGGTGTGCTTTTAGATGTTCACTTGGATTAATTTCCATGTTCTTTGCAATTGATTGGAATTTTTTGGCTTTGATGTTGTTTGCTGTGAATTTGGTAAATATTTTCTTATTAGCTTGACCCGTATCTATCTATTTATCAATATAATCTTGCAATGACTTGTTTCAAAATATGCACATGTGTCCGGATCTAATGACAGTACAATAAATTCATAGAGTGAAATATCCTTGGATGATCAGTTAAGACATGACTATCTTTAAATTTATACATCTATTTATCATAGTATATATAATATTATTGAGACACAACATTTCCCGAAAGAGAAGTTGAAGATTTTAGTGATAGAGTAACTATATTTTTTAATACTTTAGGTAGTATTACGATAAAGAACAGATTTATAAGAATTAGATAGAGCTCAAAACTATTGAAATATTCAATAAATAATATTATTTTAGCAAATTATCATTCTTAGAAATAGTCCTTGGGTAATGGAAATTTTCTAACAAAAATGAGTTGCAACTAGCGTACAGGAATTTCAACGTAACCCGATAAGGAAGAGAGCACTTAGATATATTCTCAGAGGCGCAAATTTAAATTTTAATACTTTAAAATTTTTATTTGTTTCTAAATATCAAATTTGATTCTATGTTTCTATTATTCACTTATTTACCAATTTTAAAAAAAGGAAGAAGTTCTCAATTTGACTAAATTTTTTGTTTTACCACATAACATTTACTGAGTGAACCAACTGATGACTTTCTTTATAGGATAGGCTAGTGCTTCTGTTGTGGTTTTACGATGTGACAAGTAGTTTTTGAGTTATTCGTAATAAATTTACTTTAGTGCATTTTACTTGCAGTCAGTTTTCTCTTTTTTGCTTAAATTATTACATATCCTCAAAATGCACCCAGACAGATTTTCTACAACTGTACTACAATACCATTAAAAAACGACAAAAAAATAAAACGCTACATTGCAAAAACAGTTCCAAAAACTACATTCAAACTATTTAATTCAATAACCCAACCAATTTAGCAGAAATACCACCGCCGTAAGCCTCCAATAGTATTAATATCCCGAAAGTAACGTCAATTTATGTAAACTTATCCCCCACTTTGCATCGCTAGCAGTTTCTAAGCTATATAAAACTAAAAGCAATTTCATAAGGCCATAATCACAAAGTTACTGTGTTGTAAGAAACTCGTATGCAAAGAAAATAGATGCCAAGTTTTAATTCAAGAAGGATTTTTTAGAAACTATGAACTATTTGGGAAAATATATATACAGATAAATATTTTTTTTTATTTTATAGCCAAAGCACGCAGAATCTTTATAATTTATAGCCTACGTGTTATTCTAATGTATGAGCTATATTACTTTAGAGTTTAATCGAAATTCTTTCAGTATTTTTGCGTAATTCGATGCGAGAGTATCAAACATTTTCACAAATTAGATACATACATACATACATACCTTCACGCTGTATCCCGCATATAGCAGGGTAGGCAGACCTAGTGTTAAGACACTCCGTTCCCCACATTCCGCCGAACTGAGGCATTGCGTGCTGAGTGGCGGAACTCAACGCCGAAATTCAAATTCAAATTAGATAAAATTCTTATAACTCATAGATCATGTGTTATTTCATGTATAAGCTATATTACTGTAAAGTTTTAATGTGTAAAATTTTGTTTTACTCACTTTATAGTAAGTTTATTATTAAAGAATAACAGATATAGTACTTTTAAATATTAGCGTGCGACTGTAAACGCGACAGGTTGTGGGTTCGATTCCCACTCCAGGAAATGGAATTTTTCATTTCCTAGGTTTGGTAACAAGGCAAATTGCGGCGTTGAGTTCCGCCACTCAGCACGCAATATCTCAATTCGGCGGAAAGTGGGGAACGGAGTGACTTAACACTAGGTTCCCTCTGCCTACCCTGCTATATGCGGGATACAGCGTGAAATTATGTATGTATGTATGTCAATATTATTAGCTGTTTTTCCCGTTGTATTATTTAAATTTATTGCCATTTTTTTCAGTCTTTTAAAGTTCTGTCAAGAAAAGTTCTTAGATATATGACGTCACTTTTAATTCAATATGGCGCCTTCTAGAGGCGATTACGTCATGAATAAAAACAAAAAATCGTTGATGTGTACCGTGTGGAGTATCAAATGATAGGACTTAAATGACACATTTTAAATATCTAACACATAACTATAAAGCTTACTTTATTTGTATTTGCTTTCTAAATTTGAAGAATTGGTTCAGTCGGATTTTTGTTCTTTATATGTTTGTTATTATATATTAACCATTATACAAGTTAAAGATCCTTTCTACCCATTTCACTTGTAAGGCACGTAAA
>JAKGSA010000264.1:0-104858 GCA_033558755.1 Philaethria dido
TGAAAAGTATATAAAAACAAGTCCGTAATAATAATATTGGTATTACTATGGACTTGTTGTTATGTATATTATCTTAATTTACTCACTACTGCTGTCATATATTTCATGATAATATATTGAATACTACAAAACTAAACGATACCTTATTTATTTGTCATATTAGATACGTAATAAATAAGTAAATATAGTGTATATTTTTAGGCGTGGACAAGAAGCGCGCGGTGCAGCAGCAGGCGGCGCACCTGGCGTACCTGGAGGCGCACCCCTACGAGCAGTTCAGCGCGGACGAGCTGCGGGAGGCGCGCGAGGCGCTGCGGCGCGAGGCCGACGTGGTGCGCGCCGGCATGGCGCACGGGGACCTCGGCCTCGACGCGTACACGCAGGTCTGGGAGGAGTGCCTCGCGCAGGTAAACCACCCAACCTCACCTTACTTACCACTTTACTCAAGTTTTATACAATCATATTAAATTGAACTATTTTAATCTACTAACGGAGTATGACGAAATATTTAGTCATACATAAAAGCCTACTGCAATGGGCGTGATGACATTTTACATCATGGAAATTAATCGTAATATATTGAAAGCATTACGTTCTATGTTGTTCTTATCTAAGTGGTTATATATATGACGGTGGGTCAAGAATTTTCATCTCCTTACAATCTGTGACTGGATTAACAAAAGTTTATAGGTTACCCAAATTAATCACGTATATTTTAGTATATAAAAATACACTTTTTGAAATCCGAAGTTTCCGAATCCGAAGTACCTGTGACCACTAACGGTAGTGTTCGAAACGTCTGGTTTCCAAAAATGTATATATACTAAAATATAAGCAATTATATATCCGTTAAAAAGGTTTCATTTAGTACGTGTAAAAATGGGAAAAATTTAAGCAATCATTATCACAATTCGCAACAGTGTATGTTGTTGGTTAAGAAAAAAATGCTTTTATGTTTTTATTTTCTTTCAACATTTGCAACTTTAAGCAAGAAAATGACATCTTTCAAACATGTAATGAAATATTGAGCGATAATGGTCTGACGTGTATATTACATTTATACGCCATATTAAATTTTATTAAAAATCTAATATATCTTCACTCCAGGTACTTTTCCTCCCCGGTCAAAATAGATACACACGAGCTAATCTCGCAAGTAAGAAAGATCGACTCGAGTCTGCTGAGAAGAAACTAGAACAGAACAGAAGTCATATGGCGAAAGAAGCTAAGAAATGCTCCAAAATGGAGAAAAAATTGCGCGTGCTCACAGGTGATTATAATTCCTTAACATGAATATATACCCTTCAGACCAATCACTGAAATTTACTATTTAAAATTTGTTTTTTAATAGTAATAATCTTTTAAATATATAGCTGTTATGTAACTGATATATTTTTAAATATCAACAAATATTTTCTTTCCTTTTTTTTTTTCCTAATGCTTTATATATAGCACTCTTTTTTAATCTAATTCTAAACACAATCAAAAGTTATTAGACTGGTTTATGTACTGGTTCTTGTTGCTCGACAAAGAACAACTACATAGGTTTGAAATATATGATATTATTTTTTTTTAACTTCACGCTGTATCCCGCATATAGCGGGGTAGGCAGAGGGAACCAGAGAACCTAGTGTTAAGACACTCCATTCTCTTCAACAATTCCGTTCTCAACTTTCCGCCGAATTGAAGCATTGCGTGTTGAGTGGCGGAACTCTATGATTTTATAATAGCAAATATCAATTATTATACGGCATTGTTATATATAAATAAGTATAAAATTTTAAATAGAATAACTATTTGTTTTCTCAGGTGGTTATCAGAGCAGAACCGCGTCTCTTATAAAGCAATTCCAAGAATTACAAGACCAGATTGAACAAGCCAACTTGGAGCTATCTACTTTCAAATTTTTGGCTGAACAAGAAAAAGCTGCCATTCCAAGAAGAATAGAGGTAAAATAAAAGCACATTTATATTATGCACCTATAATTAAAATTATTTTTGTTGAAAATATCTGAAATAGTAAAATAAATATATTAAAAATAATAATTAAAATTTTAACAAAAAAAGAAAACTAACTTTAAATAAATGCACTATAGAGCTACTACTAACTAGCGTCCCCGTTGACGCGTTTACAACGCGTTGCCTAGCAACGTATATGTCATTTTATATAAACGTGGATGTCAAACTATGGTAGTGTGCAAAACTTTTGTTTTATTAATTTAATATATTTCTGTGCATTATTTTAAAAAGATATTATCATTGTGCACTCCTTCGCTATATAAACTATAAGTGTGCCAAGTTTCATGCTCCTCCGTCCGCATAGTTTTCGTAAAAAGGGGTACAAAGTTTTTGCTTCACGTATTAATATATAGATATCCTGAATAACTTGAAAACTACTCGCCAGATTTTAACTAAATTTAAATAGGATTACATCAGAAGTACCAGCTGTCATATAACAAAAGAATAATCAAAATGTGAAAAAATTTTAGAAAAAAGTTATGTGATAACACACAAAAAAATATAGCCGAAATAATAACCTACCTTTTCTCTTTTTGAAACCTGTTAAAAATTATAATATTTATATAAATTTAGAGTCTTAAAAGTGAGGCATTTCTTTTTTGTATCCTCAAATATTTATTCATTCAATAGTAATAATTCTTTACAGTCATTAACGGAAGATGTCAATCGTCAAACAGATCGTGAGAAGCTCTTGCAAAAACGTTACTCAGAATTACAAGCCGAACTCGAGGACCTGCACAAAGGACGGCAGGCAAAGGAAGCTCCACCAAAACCCATCGAAACTGACTCTTAAACTATATTTAAAACGAAATAATGGTTAAATTTAAGTAGTTAATGTTAAATGATTTTGTCATGCTTTTCAAATAAATATAAGAGAGTAATAACACATTATAATGTTCAGTTTTATTTATTGAATCACATAAAACACTTTTTTTTTTCATAATTACAGATATTCAATTAAATTAACATAATTTTCTTTTATAATACAAAAATGATACAATTATTGGGTGTTTTAAATATAAAATCATCATTTGAATAATTGTTAATGTAAATTTACTTGGATTTAGTTAAGCAAAATAAGGAAATTAAAAAAAAGTTTGTGTCATTTGCAGCAATCGGCAGTTTTTCAGCACATTGGGCTCCTCAAAAATATTAAAACTAATTCAATGTATGTTATACATATATCACAGTTTATTAAAAATATGTATATCAATAGAGCTTAAGTTTCAAAACTATTAACGTATGATATTCTATTAAAATACATAATATTATTACAATAAGAACAATTCATTTGAGATAACATATTAAGAAGCACTTTTAAAAATCATATTTATACAATATTTAAGATAACATAAACGATAAGTATATTCTTACATTTGCTATTTTAGATAACTGTAGCGCAATTACTCAACAAACTAATTGAAACGAGTCTTTTTTGAAGTACAAAAAATATTAATCCTAAGTACTGATTGTCTTTATAAGAGATGACAGAGGTTTGCATTATTTTTTACATAATTTAAAGTTATAACCTTTTAGTTCTTCATTTCTTTTTATTTAATAATTAAAAAATTACTAACATTTGTTTAATAATTACAAAAATACATATAAAAAAAAGAGATATTAAAATAAAACTTATCCATATATTTAAAAAAATTCACCATGATAAATTTAATGAATTAAAGAAAGATGTCTTTTAAAGCGACTTGTGTGATTGTAACAAAAACTAAGTTTCAGTCTTGTACTTCGTTCCAGTTACGTATTGCTTACTGGAGTGGCGAAACTCAACGCCACATAAAATATACAGTCAATTGAAAAACTCAATAAAGTAGTTCCTCAATAAAGAATTTATGAGTAACACATAAAAATACAATAAATTGAGAACCTCCCTCTGTTTGGAAATCTGTTAAAAATAATATTTCTTTTTTGAAAAAATAATAAAATAGAAAATGCCGAAACCCGAAGTCGAACCAAGGGACCTTTAGATCTTCGGTCTAACGCTCTCCCAACTGAGCTGGCTGGCTTTACAACATAGTGTAAATACGGGGAATCCTGAATGTTAGCGAGTTAAAATGATCGCTTTCATCCGCTAGTCGAAACCAAAGTATAGACCAACCCTACAACTGCTTCAGCCACTGTTTATCAAGGTTTAACAGAAAAAAAGAAAACGGATTACAAAATGCACTAAAAAGGTTAATTACTACAAATGACTTGAAGCTATTTGTCACAAGCTTATAACGATCTTATCAAAAAAGTACATCACCAATCTTCAAAATTGGTATATCAACTACCAAAAAGTCAAGCCGTAAGACTCATAAAAATACGTGATCAAATTTAGAACCTCATTCATTTTAAGAATGTAGTTAAAAAATAATATTTTTTTTACCAAAATTAATAGATTATACCCAGAAACGGGATCGAACCAGGGACGCTAGATCTTCAGTCTAACGCTCTGTAACTGAGCTATTTCGGCGATGATAATTTAAGTGCAATTTATTTGCCTTTTACCATTATTATAACAATATATTTTACACATGTTCATCATTATCTACTCATAGAACAGGCAGACCTCGGTCTGGTCGAGAACCAAGGCTTTTCATTCTTCACTTTGCATCCGTTTACGAGGTATATACATATAAAAATTATACTTTTATAATATAAAAATCAGTTGCAATCTAAGAAGATAAATACTTTCAATAAATATTATTGTTTTGTTGTAAGAGAACGGTGTATCTTAACACTAAAGTTTCTCGGGTTCCCTCTGTCTACCCTGCTATATGCGGGTTACAGCGTGAAGTTAAAAAAAATATATATATTTGTCTTAGATGATCAAAAAAAAATCTCTTTGTTTTTTATTTTCATTTGTTTAGATACACACTTTAGGTATAATTACAATCATACAAGCACAAACTACGATGTAATAAAAAAACAGTTTCAGCGAACCCGCATGCCTGGGGGCAGCATAGCTTGTGTGAAGGCACTCCGTTGGTCCATTTTCTACGAATTCGAACATTTCGCGTTAAATGGCGAACTCAGCACCGCGCTTTGTCTTACTAGAGAGAGGGGAGAAGCAGAGAATAGTTTAAATAATGTCATTCTCGAGTGGGGAATCGAACCACGACCAATCGCGTTTACAGATAGCTAATACCACCACGCCACGATGAGATCTTGATGTAATAAAATTTGCCCTCTTCAAATTTAAAAGTAAAGATTTCAATTAAATCTACACGCGCCTCTCTAATCAAAAGGGTGTGAAAAATAGGCCTATTTTTATTCGTCCATGTAACGCGTACCGCTAGAGTTTTATCATTTCATTTTAAGAGGTGAAACAATCACATTTACGTGAAATCAGGCGCCTTTGATAATTTAACTTACAACCACTTCCCTATATCACACTGCTTAAAGGTGATATACAGTTTTCTTGTTCTATTTAGAGATATTTTCTCTGGGCTTTTACTCTCGCAATCTCTGTTTTTAACGCCCTGTCTCGTGGCGCAAAGAGCACAAGCGTGCGACTGTAAACGCGACAGGTTGTGAATTCATTCCTGCTCCAGGAAGTAGAATTTTCAAAAAATGGAATGAAAATGGGTTTGGTAACAAGGCAAAAACTCCGCCACTCAGCACGCAATGCAATTCCGGCGGAAAGTCGCGAGCAAGGTGTCTTAACACTAGGTTCCCTCTGCCTACCCTGCTATGCGGGATACAGCGTGAAACTATAATATAATAATAATAATAATAAGCCCGCAGAACAACTTGTGTAGCAGCTGTTGGGGAGTGGCATGACCCACGGACCTGAGACCTCCGGAGGAATTGCTAATTTATCCCCCTGGCTTGCCTTCATTTAAGCCGGCAGAGGTGGAGCGCAAAACATAATATCGGAAGAGATTGGAAGTGCTCAATCTGCGTAATAACGGGAAACCCGCTCACGAGCACTCTCGCGATGGTGAGAAACCGGTGCACACCTCTCAGCACCCTTAGCCGACCACCGATGTTTGCGCCTTAGAAGGCACTACGCATGCCAAAGCTTTGTTGGGGGAGCCCATCTGGTGGGAGGCGAGTCTGATCCGCTAACCTTTCAATTTGAGACTGTTGAAAGGCGGACCGTCCGATACTCTCCAATCAATAGCCCAGTACTTAAAGATCCATCAAAGCTCCATTCCATAGCCTGTTTTAGTTTTTCCATATGTTCCATAGCTCCTACGCATTGACGGTGACCATCTCTGAGCAATTTGCCTATGGTTGCCCAGAGATGGATCCAGTCAATGCATCAGATAAAAAATATTGTTGTCTCAAAGGGCCTCTACGTGAATTGGACCTGTGTCCCCACCAAGCCTTCAAAGGACCGGGTTCCTTTAGACCCGAAAGTATAATGGTACATAATAATAATAATAATAATACATTACACATACAATTTACAATACTCATAATAACAATACATAAAACATGAAAAAAACGTTATGTGCAATGGCGGCCTTATCACTATAAGTGATTTCTTACAGGCAACCATTAAAAATATAAAACTATGGATCAGAAACAGCAGTAGGGCGCAAAAGTATTAATTTTACATACATATATAAAATATAAATGCTTAACATATATATATATATATATATATATATATAACTATATATATATATATATATATAACATATATATATATATATACTATGCTGCTGCTCTGCCTCTCTTCTGCCCTCTTATACATACTACATACATACATACATACATACATACATACATACATACATACATACATACATACATACATACATACATACATACATACATACATACATACATACATACATACATACATACATACATACATACATACATACATGCATACATACATACATACACTACATACATACATGCATACCTTGTACATACAAGGCTAAGTAAATGGTATACACATATAGTACAAATATAGAAGTACATGTATAAATACAGTAGACACATTATATATTCTGTTTAAGCAAAGTGATTTTCGGTTTACGTTTAAAATTTCAAGTGAGATTGCCTGATCTCAACTGGCAGCGCAATTCAGAGCTTAACTGCTTTTTAGCGCAGGAGTAGAAAAGAGTCTCCATAGCATTTCGTGCGGCAGAGAGATTTCAAGGAGATTGTGCAGGAACGAAGGTACTGGGGAGAGAGGGAGTGCTGGACCCCAAGAACTTAAAACGTTCTTTTGAGGTACGAGGGAGTGACAGGATTGTAGAGGATTGTGCTTAAAGAAAGGGTGTTGAGGAAATGCAAGTGTCGTCCGGTCTGTTACAGTTAGCCATTTAAGCTGTGTACGATGTGCGTTATGTGATCATACTTCCTCAGTCAAAAAATAAAATCGAATTATAACGTTTTGCGGCTCCGTTCAAGTTTGTTAGAGTAGTTGTTGGAATAGATCCTAAGTAGCATGAGTCCGCATAATCAAGTATAGGAAGGAGAAGGGTTTGGGGCAAGGATATTTTTAGTTTTTTATTGGCAAGAGATTTTCCATCTCCTCAAACTTCCTACAGCGCAAAAGATCTTGCAGCTAATCTCAACAACTTGAGCCGACCAGGAAAAGTACTACATCCCATTCACAGTTCCCAAATTTCTCTCACACACTATCACCTAAGCTCTAAGTTAACATTGTCAAAACAAGATTGGGGGGAGAGGTGAGTGTAATTTAAATAATTGTTTTGAGTTACCAAACATACGCTAGACTTACTTGGATTTATAGACAATCCGGGCTGATTTACTCCAACTGCTAATTAAACGTAGATCAGGAATTAATTTCATCAGCTCTGGGTATATTATTTACAGAGGCAGTCTTATAGATCTGTGGATCATCCGCGTATAGATGATAGGAAGACGATATGTGCTGTGTGGAAGGTGTTGATAAATATGGAAAACAGTAATGGAGATCGCACGCCGCCTTGTGGTACGCCAGCATTAATGTGACATTGAGAGGTTACCTTCCCCTCGAGCTTGATGCATTGAGTGCGACCATGAAGATACGAGCAAAACCATTCAGCAGCTTCTGGTGAGATATTAATGGACAGCAAAATAGCTAAAAGGATATCAGGGAAGTCTACGGTGTTGAACGCATTAAAAAGTCCTAACAAAGGAAGGAAAGCAAACATGGTAACTTGCTGGTTGTCAATACACCATATCTATCATCACATACCTTGTTTAGTGTCGTTACTGTGCTATGCCCAGGACGGAAAGCCGGATTGGAAGGACGATAGGATATTGTTATTATGCAGGAATAGATACAGTTGCTCATGAACTATGCGTTCTAGGACTTTAGAGAGGAAGAGTATGGAAGTGGACGATAGTTTGAGAGAAGGAGATAGGGTTGAATATTTTGGAACGGGGATGACTTGTGCATGACGCCAAGAATCAGGAAATTCACTTGAGGATAAAGGAATGATTAAAGATGTAACTGACAGCATAAGGTGGGGAACCGAAGAGTAAGCAAGATCATTCGCCGGCTTATGTTATCAACAACCTGTGGCGTCAGATTTAATAACGCAATCACCTTGTATTTGCGTAACTCCCGCAGTCATGTGGAGGTGAAGGGAAAGGGAACGATTAATGGATCAGGAAGTAATGATAAGGATTGAAGGGTTTCACTTTAGTGCTACTGGCTATCAGACTAACAGATGCAAAATTTATTTAACGATTCTAAATCCGTACAGTTGCTTAAAACCAGACGTCTGATTTGTGCCGACTCCTATTCCCATCGCATTCAGAAATTTCCAAGTTTTAGCGGTATTGCTATAGTTAATAAATTATGGATGCTTAACTACGCCGAGAGCATCTCTGCAAACCTTGTGCACCTGTTCAAGCCGAAATGATATTTTGTACTTATGTAAATTCCCAGGATTTTTCTTATATTTAGACTTTGCAGTATTGCGCTTAGCCATAAGTAACTTAATATCCTGAGTCAGCCAATGGAGCAGGAGATGTTTTATTTTTTACAGGTCTAAGAGGCGCATGTACATCAAATAATTCGATCAGTAAGTGAGTTAAAGATAATCAATTTTATGTCATTGACAATCTCAGCGCTAAATACACAACCCAATCAATACAATTGAGATCACGCATGAATTTGTTGTTGTTTAATGGGTTATTGAAGCATCTACGCATCACAACAGTCGGTTTAATCTTTGTGGATTTGATTTTATAGGAAAGGTAAACGAGAGGTCGTGATACGACAAAGCTTTCAGCTGACAGTTGACCAAATAGCAAACCCGCTCTGTAGACGAGACTATCATAAGGTTCAACAAGGATGGCGCACAGCCAGGGAATTGATGGTTGGGTTGGTAGGAAGTATATCAAGGTAGGAGCTTATTAATTATAGTTTTTAATGTATTTGCACGTGAGTCTTTTTAATGAGGCATGTATTGAAATCACCCATTATAATGGTATGATCAGCGCCAGGAACATATTTTTCTAACAGCACCTCAAACGTCAAAATAATTTATATGTAGGCTAGGGCTGTAGAACACCTGAGTAAAAGTTTAAGTGAGCCAAAGAGGACTCTTATAAGGATATGCTCAGAGGAATTGGAATATGAAGAACAGGATTTGGTCAAGGATAGTAAAGGGAATGTGACTGCGAAGGTAGATAGCTACTTCCTCCACCTTTTTCGGTTCTGTCATTTCTTATTAGGTGAAAACCAGGTAAGGCATATGATGTTGAGGGCAAGCAAGGTTTAAGGAATGACTCAGAACAAGCAAAGCGAACATCTTTAACGCAAAACGAGTCAAGGAGGTCTGGGTATTGGCTGGTATGCTTTGTGTTGATGTGGACAACATTGTACTTTTTGGGATGGGAACTAAATATGTTGCTAAGGAGGTATTGAGAGGATCAGTAACGCTTATAGAAACTATCATCTGATGGTAGGAGTTACACTGGTGAAATGATTCGCTAACTGAACTACCACTACTAATATTAATAATAGACATAATTTAAAAAATAAGAAATATTATTTATATTACAATACAATATAATAAATATATTATATAAATATATAATATTAAAAAATATATATATATATATATATATATATATACAAATATATAGAAATTTTTATATATCTAAAGACAAACGCTGTATCATATGTACACCCAGCAGCACAGAATAATTTTTAATTGCCAAAGATTTAATTAAAATATATTAATGTTACAAAATGAGTTATTTTCCCTCAAGCAGAAAAAAAAACAACAAAAAAACAAAAAAAAAAGCATATTAAAAAAAAAAAAAAAAAAATGTAAATACATTATATAAATTATACAATTATCGACACATAATCGTTTCGAACGCAAATGTTGTCGCTCACAGCTGTCATTGGTCGAAAGAATAAACTATAAAAGTAAACAAAGTGACATTCACTTTATTATAATTGTAGAAATTAATTTAAAGAAAAAAGTCTATAATATATAAATATAAGGAAATAAATGAAAAGAAAAATAGTTATAACATGACAACAGATTCACATGAATAATTGGTATTACTTTTTAACATTGCGTTTGGGCCGATTAGCGAGTGTCGAGGGAACTAATCTTACTTTAGAGGCCATACATTTGAAGTACCTGATCTCAGAGGACAACTGAACATCAGAGGGCTGGGAATGCTGTCTAATTCCAGTTTCGTACTGATGCGGGTGACGAGACCCATCTGGTGCAATTATCAAGATGGCCCCATTATTAGTCCAACAGTTGGAGAGACCAAACCGCTGCCTAGCGGCCATAAAGGTGTCATGTCTGGATTTTGTGAGAAACTCGGAGATTGTAAAACTAGATCCCTTGGGTTAGTCTTAGCAAAACCAAATTTGATTCCTCATAGATAACTGTCTGAATTTGACCAAAACTGCCCGGTGTTTGTCATCCTTAAGGCTGCTCTTATACGATGACAACGGCTGATATCCTCTCTATTGAAGTCAGGCAAATGAAGGCGGTCAGACAAAGATTTTACAATCATTGCAGTAATGTCTTCCCCTTTAGTTTCTGGTACACCGTGAATTAAAAGAATTTTCCGTCTGCTACTCATTTCAAGCCGGTCTTGCTGCTCACTGAGACATCTCACTTGAAGCTGCAGGTTCTCAAGACATGCCATAAATGTTCTGAATGAACTAAATTGAGCGGCCAGATTAGACGCTGGGCTTTAGCGCTGGGATTGATGTACTCAAGTTCTTCCTTCTGAATTCAGCCATGGTGGTATTAAAGTGCAGTGCCAAGTCATTGATGGATTTTTTGATAGTGTCCGCCAGTAACAGTTACGCTTTGGAGATTGAGTGAAATTAAATTTAAGTTTTTATATTCTTTGTGGCAATTAGTTGTGATGAAAAGTAATTATTGAAATAACTGGGTTAGGTAGGTTTAATATTTTAGCACATATTAAGTAAGCAAACACCATTATAACTAATTTTAATTTTAGAAATTGAATAGAGCTCTCAAATCTACGTGTTGACTTTTGAAAACCTACCCACATTTCTCCTCCCTACCCACATTCTCCTAATAAATTCACAGAGTCAATTTTACATCCTGATGATCAGTTAAGACAATGAGTATCTTTAAATTTATACATCTATTTATCATAGTATATATAATATTATTGAGACACAAATTACTCAAAGAGGTTGAAGATTTTAGTGATAGAGTAACTATATTTTAATACTTTAGGTAGTATTACTTATAAAGAACAGATTTATAAGAATTAGATAGAGCTCAAAAACTATTGAAATATTCAGCCAATAATATTATTTTGCCACATTATCATTCTTAGAAATAGTCCTTTGTGGAAGTGGAAATTTGCTAACAAAATGAGTTGCAACTAGCGGTGCAGAGGAATTTCAACTAACCGACAAAGAAGAGAGCACTTAGATATATTCTCAGAGGCGCAAATTTAAATTTTAATACTTTAAAATTTTTTATTTGTTTCTAAATATCAAATTTGATTCTATGTTTCTATTATTCACTTATTTACCAATTTTAAAAAAGGAAGAACTTCTCAATTTGACTATATTTTTTTGTGTATTACCATTATTAACATTCATCTGCTGCCAACTAATTCCATCTGCTGCCAGACATATTTTGTAATAAAGATTTATCATTATACTATATTTATAGTTTATATATATATTTATATATGTGTGTATTTTATATATATGTATGTGTGTAAATCTATATTTATATTATATTTTATTTATATATGTATAAGTATGTTTATATTTGTGTGTGATTCTTGCATTTTTACACCTGCAAATGTTTTACTCTGCTCTCATACCCATAGGTTGACTGGAAGAAATTTCTATTAGAAATAAGTCCACCTTTGCCAACAATATTGTTTGTATACTATATTAATTGTTTTTACAAAGTGCAATAAAGAATATATATAACATTTACTGGAGTGAACCAATCGATGACTTTCTTTTATAGATAGGCTAGTGCTTCTGTTGTTTTACGATATGACAAGTAGTTTTTGAGTTATTCGTAATAAATTTACTTTAGTGCATTTTACTTGGTAGTCAGTTTTTCTTCTTTTTGCTTAAATTATTGGCATATCCTCAAAATGCACCCAGACAGATTTTTCTACAACTGTACTACAATACCATTAAAAAACGACAAAAAAATAAAACGCTACACTGCAAAAACAGTTCCAAAACTAAGATTCAAACTATTTAATTCAATAACCAAACCACTTAGCAGAAATACCACCGCCAAGCCTCCAATAGTATTAATATCCCGAAAGTAACGTCAATTTATGTAAACTTATCCCCACTTTGCATCGCTAAAGGGCAGTTTTGGCCATATAAAACTAAAAGCAATTTCATAAGGCCATAATCGCAAGTTACTGTGTTGTAAGAAACTCTGCATGCAAAGAAAATAGATGCCAAGTTTTAATTCGAGAAGGATTTTTTAGAAACTATCAACTATTTGGGAAAATACATATATAGATAAATATTTTTTTATTTTATAGCCAAAGCTCGCAGAATCTTTATAATTTATAGGCTATATGTTATTCTAATGTATGAGCTATATTACTTTAAAGTTTTATCGAAATTCTTTCAGTATTTTTGCGTAATTCGATGCGAGAGTATCAAACATTTTCACAAATTAGATACATACATACATACAGCTTCACGCTGTATCCCGCATATAGCAGGGTGGGCAGAGACCTAGTGTTAAGACACCTGTTCCCCACATTCCGCCGAACTGAGGCATTGGTAAAAGGAGTGGCGGGAACTCAACGCCGAAATTCAAATTCAAATTAGATAAAAATTCTTATAAATCATAGATCATGAGTTACTCTACGTATAAGCCATATTAATGTAAAGTTTTTTTTAATGTTTTTTTATTAAAGAATAACAGATATGGTACTTTTTAAATATTAGCGTGCGACTGTGAACGCGACAGGTTGTGGGTCTGATTCCCACCCAGGAAAATGGAATTTTCATTTCTAGGTCATAACAAGAAATTATGGCCTTGAGCTCTCGCCACTCCAGCACGCAATGTCTCAATTCGGCGGAAAGTGGGGAACGGAGGATCTTGAACACTAGGTTCCTCTACCACTTGCTATATGCGGGATACAGCGTGAAGCTATGTATGTGCTGTATGTCAATATTATTAGCTGTTTTTCCTGTTGTATTATTTAAATTTATTGCCATTTTTTTCAGCCTTAAAGTTCTGTCAAGAAAGTTCTAGATATATGACGTCACTTTTAATTCAATATGGCGCCTTCTAGAGGCGTGATTACGCTCATGAATAAAAACAAAAAATCGTTGATGTACCGTAAGTATCAAATGATAGGACTTAAACACACATTTTAAATATGTAACATATAACTATAATGCTTACTTTATTTGTATTTGCTTCCTAAATTTGAAGAATTGTCTAGTCGGATTTTTGTTCTTTATAATTATGTTGGTTATTATACATTAACCATTATACAAGCTTAAAATCCTTTCACCCATTTCAATTTTGTAAGGCACGTAAACAAAATACTCAGGTTTAATTTAACTTTTGAATCGTTAAATGACTCTTGTTGACTTTACCCATCACGTGAAGTATGAGAATCGTCACGTTATTTCAAGATATTGTCTAATGTTGACTAATAAGTAGGCTTCACGCTTAACCACGCAAAGAGTAATTGGCAGTGAACCTTATGTCAAGGCACTCCGTTCGTCGTAAGCTTTCAACTGAATCCAATTTTACGAGTGAGTGAGAGCGGAGAAATAAAATAATTAAATATATATATATATATATATATATAGGTATATAGTATATATATATATATATATATATATATATATATATATATAGTATATATATATATATATATATATATATATATATTATATATATATAAACACCTGTTCTCTTACAACACCTGCTCCCCACTTTCCGCCAAATTGAGGCATTGCGTGTTGAGGGTTGAACTCAGCGCCGCGCTTGTTACCAAACCCAGGAAATGAAATATACTAATATTTCCTGGAGTGGAATCGAACCCACAATCTGTCGTGTTTACAGTTGCACGCTTGTGCCTCTGCGCCACGACAGGCTTCATAATCATTCCCCGAGCGCGACTAGAATCCATAACCAATCGCGTTTACAGTCAAACACTGGCTCTAAAAGCCGCGATGGCCTCTACGGAAGGTTGACTAATAAAGACTAGATTTTGATCTTATAAAGAAAGATAATTTAATTATAAGGCCATTGAGGCGTAATGAGACAGCAACTGTAAACATAATGGTTGTGAATTCGATCCCCAGTTGTGAAATGATTCAATTTAAATTATTTGTATCTGCCGCTTTGATAAAGTGCGGTAAGACTAGAGTGGAGTAGACTATTATACGGGATAAAGTACAAATTTGCTTTTTATTACATCATTTTTAAGTTAAATTCTTTTTATTTAACTTTACGCTGTATCCCGCACATAACGGGGTAGGTAGAGGGAACCATAAATCTAGTGTCACTCCATTCTCTTTCAACATTTCCGTTCCCCACTTTCCGCCAAATTGAGGCATTGCGTGTTGAGTGGCGGAACTCAACGCCGCGCTTTGCAAAAAAAAAAATTGAGGCATTGCGTGTTGAGTGGCGGAACTCAACGCCGCGCTTTGCCTTGTTACCAAACCCAAGAAATGAAAATACTAAATTTTACATTTCCTGGAGTGGGAATCGAACCAACAACCTATCGCGTTTTCAGTCGCACGCTTGTGCCTCTGCGCCACGACAGGCGTTAAGTTTACGTAACGTAGTACGTAATAATTATAGTTTGTTTTTACATGGCCCTAAATAAACTAAGAGGAGCATTGGGTTTGTTAAATAATATTTAATGACCCCTAAATATTCCAAAAGAAAAGATACAAGGAAAGATTATGGTGCTCTATGCTTGTCCCAGAAGAAGCTGGAAATATGCAATACTTTGGAGAATCTAGTGTTAAGACACTCCGTTCTCCAAATAACGGTATGTATGAATCTCACCATTCGTTTCTTCCATTTTGAGAATATTCGAGCAAAACTATTTTATAATAGTATCTAATCATAAAGAAATTTAATAACTGTGCATAGAAAGAAGTATGCATAGTTATTGAATCTCAAGAAGTACAATCATTTTTCTATAATTAAATTTGTAAGTAAAATCACAAGTTCGTTAACGTTTGCAAAGAAACTGTAGACATTTAATTAATGTTGAACGTTTTAAAATCATATTGAAATTTTTTGTTCCATGTATTCTTGGCGCAGTTCTTACAATAATCGGTGGTTTTGGAGTCAAATTCGACTAAAAATAATTATTATGACTATTTGTAATATATAATTTTTTTCTTTTTTTTTATAGCAGTGTAGGCAGAGGAAACCTGAAAGCCTAGAGATAAGACACTCCATTCTCTTTGTACAATTCCGTTCCCCATTTTCCGTCGAATTAAGGCATTGTGTGCTGAGTGGCGGAACTCAATGCCGCGCTTTTGCGTCGTTACCAAACCGAGGAAATGAAAATGCTAAACTTTTACATTTCCTGGAGTGCGAATCGAACCCACAACCTGTCGCGTTTACAGTCGCACGCTTGTGCCTCCACGCCACGACATGCGTTTATAAAATTCCTTTGACAGTAAAATTATTTTAAATCGCATATATTTTAGTATTCGCAATTACATTTTTGGAAACCCGACGTTTCGAATACTTTACTGTAGCTCGTGGTCACAGGTAATCTACCTAATTAATTCTATTGAAATAATTACATTTAACATGTCTAAAAATTCTATAATTTTAAATATTTTATAATACTGTTTAAGATTCACATTTAATATATGTGTAAGGAAATACCATTGAATTCCTTTCTTTAGTAGTTCGAATTTGGGCGTGCTTTACTATTGTTGATGTTGATTAGATAGATGGCGTGAGTGGTTAGGAAAATAAGATTTAATTGTAAAGACAAAATGGCGTCAGATTTACAGTGATAAAAATAAAAGTGAATTGAAGATTATGTTAAGTAATGAAAAGAGATCGACAAAGTAACTTTAAATGTCGTTTCTTTGTTTAACAGAGCAACACATAGTTTAATTTGTCGAGAGTTCTCACAGAATTGACTATATTGACTTATATATGTAATACACATTAGGATTTCCTTCATTTATAGGAATAATAAAGAATTAAATGAAAAAACTTCTAGCAAATAAAACGTTTTCCGGTAAAAAAGTATTTAAATAACATGAAAACACAATTAACAGATAAAGTTTCAATTTTAAAATACTTGCTCTAAAATGTATACATTTTAATTAACACCAGGGGATATTATATGTTTTTACAGTTATACAGAAAGTGAAAAGGAACCTAGTGTTAAGACACTACGCTCTCAATTTTCCGCCAGAAAAAAGACATTACGGGTTGAATGACGGATTTTGTCTAACCAGAGCAGGGACATGAAAATAATGAGTCTCAAGTGAGTATCAAACCTACAACCAATTGTGTTCAGTCAGACACAGTCCTATTCAGCTTCTATGACATTAATACGGATATACTTTCACATATATTTATATACGAGTACTCGTATAAAATGCTTATTTTGCTGAGTGACTGACAGACCAACGCACAGACGGAACTACTAATTAACTAATTATAAAAGCACTTAGAGTAAAAACATTTTTAGAAAATGTGAAAAAATAAAAAAATAATACGCTTTTCAAAATATACTCCCCCCTTTTTAACACTTCTTTTCCCCACTTTCTGCCAAATCGAGGCATTTCGTGCTGAGTGGCGGAACTCAACCCCGCGCTTAGCGTTGTAACCACAACGAGCAAATGAAAACACCGAATATAATTTAATATTTTTATTTCCCGAATTTAGTAAGGTAGAATCGAACCTACAACCTGTCGCTTTTACTGTCTCACGCTTATACCTCTGCGTCACGACAGGCCTCAACATCTATAATATATACATAGTATGCGAAAATGCGGTATTCTTTACAAGCGCTTGCCTGATCTCATTAAAACGCGCATAAATACGTATAATTAATGTACGGTCTTGGGCGGGATCGGGACAAAATCTCCTAATACCAGTTCAGCAGTTAACACAAATTAAGATCGCTGAACACGTGTCGTGATCGCACTTCTGTGAGGGGAAAGGATTTTGTTTATCCGCACTGTAGTATATGGTATGTATGTTTGAACCGGGGCAAGGTGCATTATGAATATAATGTTTGAGCTAAGATAATTGTCAGTTTACAATTTGTAGAGTTAGGGTATAGCGTTTTTCTAATCATATTGTAAATGTGGAAGTTTGTGAGGATGGATGTTCAGTAAAAAAGTGGTAGTAAGTAAGTAAGTTAAAAAGTTGTTAAAAACTGCCTTAATTTTTGTACTAAAATATTTTTTTTTTTAATTTCACGCTGTATCCCGCATATAGCAGGGTAGGCAGAGGGAGCCTAGTGTTAAGACAGGCCGTTCCCCACTCTCCGCCGAATTGAGGCATTGCGTGTTGAGTGGCGGAAATCAGCGCCACTTTGTCTTGTTACCAAACCCAGAAAATTAAAATACTAAACTTTAAATTTCCTGGAGTGGGAATCGAACCCACTACCTGTCGCGTTTACAATCGCACGCTTGTTTTTCTGCGCCACGACAGGCGCATTCACCATAAATTAACTAAATTTAAATAGACAACAGAAACACTACCTATAACATAGAAAAACAATCATAAAAATCAGTTCACCAATAAAAAACTTATAACACACATTAAAAAAGCAACCAAATTGAGAACCTCGTTTTGTGAAGTCGGTTAAAACCAGACAGTTATAAAAAATCGTAAACCATACAAAAACAACCAATCATTAAAAACTATAAAGAAGAAGCAATTTAAAATGAAGCCCCATAAAATGGCATCCCATTACACATGTAAGAACACCATAGCCAAATACTTACTATATAAAATATTCCACCGCAATACATTATGGCACGAACAGAGCTATAAATTCCAAGTTGCATATATAAAAAATATCACTTAACGCCAAAACAGGGGAGGCAAATGAAAAAAGTTAGTTAGGAGAGACAAAAAGGAAACGGTCTGCCTAATGGGTAGAAGTTCGGGAAACACTTAGCTAAACATTTGCTAATGGAAATGGAAGGGAGCCAGCGGTGAAGCGTAACCGTTGATTCGATTGTTTTTTACACGCACTATGCTTTGTCGTGCCAAATTTTAGAGTACGAGATATTGAGCTTTGGACGCGTTAAAGTAAAATTGAATAAGATATTAGTATAAAACGCCTGTCGTGGCGAAGAAGCACAAGCGTGCGACTGTAAACGCGACAGGTTGTGGGTTCGATTTCTACTCCAGGAAGTGTAAAATTTAGTATTTTCATTTCTTGGGTTTAGTAATAAGGCAAAGCGCGACGTTGAGTTTCGCCACTCAACACGCAATGCCTCAATCTGGTGGAAAGTGGGGAAAGGGATTGTTGAAAAAGCCTACCCTGCTATATGCGGGATACAGCGTGAAGATAAAAAAAAAGGATAAGATATTAGTAAAATTTTTTTTCAGCTGCATGCTCATCTCTACATAGCAGGGTAGAGAAAGAACGATATTAACTACCAGTGGCGAGGGGTGATAATTTTTGTTAGGCAAGCCGACAAATTTAAAGAAGCCGATGTATATTTAGGGAAATCGCTACATATATTTAGGGAAGCCGGTAATTTTTAGAGAAGTCGGTATACTTAGGAAAGCCGGTATAGGATGTGAAGGTATGCAGTAATTTCACTATCGAATTTTGGCGATGGCCTTTTTTTTTTAGGTGATAAGATGTCAGAACTTGTTTTTTTTGCAATTTTATGCCAACTCGCCACTGACAACTACTGTAACTAACAAAGTATCTTGACACTGTGTTGTCTACTTTTCGCTTCAAATCGAAACTAAGTGGAAACACTTAACACTACGCTTTGTCTAATCAAAAAGGGGAAAAAATAGTTTAAATATAGTTGTTTTAATTTTCCTTTTCTGATTCGTAATATTATATTTATTGCAAACGCGTTATAATTCTATTGTTTTTTAGATGTCCTAAGTATTGTCGTGCCAAAATGTAGAGAAGAAAATATTAAGCTTTGGACCCGTTAAAGTAAAATTGTATAAGATATTAGTACATTTTTTTAGCAGAATGCTGTTATTTGTATAGCAGGGTAGAGAAAGATCCTAGTGTCTTGACACTCTCTTCTCTATTTTTGGGTCTGAAATCGTCAATTTTACATGTTATGTGGCGAAACTTAACGCCGCACTTTATCTGATAAGGTCGGGGAAAAATTAAAATTGTTAAATTTAATCATAAATATCATTTTATAATAACAGAAAACGAATTAAAATGCTATGTTACAAATAGCTTTCATAAAAAAAGGTTTCACAATAATCATTAAACAAATACAAATAATGAATAACGTACACGAATAATTTAATACAATTATTCCCCTAAATGGGAATCGAAGCCACAACCACTGCCGTTTACTAGATACTGTCACACTGTGCCTCAATAGCCTCAAATTAGCATACTAGTAATTGAATTACTATGATTAATGTTTTGGAATCGGAATTGGAATCTCCCAGTTCATTTGGCTAATCAGTTTTGTCAATATTTTAAATTAAAACTATTTTAACTGGATTAATTGCGTATATTTTGGTATTTGGAAATACATTTTTGGAAACCTAAAATTTTTAACATTTTATAAAGTAGAGCTCGTGACCACTAAAACCGAGCCTAAATACAAAAACCTTGTACTAGAGTATTTTGAAATTTACTATACATTTTTCATATATATTTACATACATAGCTTCACGCTGTATCCCGCATATAGCAGGGTAGGCAGAGGGAACCTAGTGTTAAGACTCTCCGTTCCCCACTTTCCGCTAAATTGAGGCATTGCTAGCTGAGTGGCGGGAACTCAACGCCGCGCTTTGCCTCATTACCAAACTCAGGAAATGAAAAATTCCATTTCCTGGAGTGGGAATCGAACAACCGACAACCTGTCGCGTTTACAGTCACGCATATTTATTGTCTATATATTAAAGAACTATAATATAAACTCCTTTTCTTTCCTTTCCATTAATCTACCCTACCTTATAATTTAATTATTTGTACTTTTGTCTTACATTTATTATGTAAGTATTAGCTTATAGGGTTCTTTCAAAATATGATTCATGAAATAATTAACATTTTAACAAATATTATTCGGCTGAAAGTAGGGAACGGAGTGTCTTAACACTAGGTTCCCTCTGCCTAAACTGCTATATGCGGGATGCAGCGTGAAGCTATATATCTATGTACAAAAAGAAACAACTTTGACTTCAAAGAAAATGTACCAGGAAGTACAATTATTAAGAATAACACAATTAAATCAAGGAATAACTAAGTTACAAGTACACAGTAAACAAACAACCAGATATTGGCTGGTAAATTAGTTAGAATTGAGATTATTGTTTTCGGTCCACGACTAAAAAGTGCAAAAGTAATATTTCAAGAGGTCGCGATCAGGTGCTCCTAACTGCCCTGATTTACTCGCGAACTTGCCAACTCTGTAATTTGTTTTTTTCAGCTTATGAAAAATATTTTCAGGCAATACCATTCAATTACACGATTGCTTTAGATTTCATATTTATTAAGTTATTTGTATACAAGCGTTGTTTTGCTGTAAATATGATTATGTACGCTAGGGGCTATTTAGTTTAAATTATTCTTGCTGCTAAAGTAGATTTTAGTTTTTTTTGCATATTGATTAGAAATTATAGAAGTAAATTAAGAATACCTATATATAGAATATATATTTTTAATATAATAAAAACTTGAGTTCAAAATGTCATGGATTAATGTTTTTTTTTTTGGAAAAATCATATTGTATGAAATAATTTGATATTTGACAACTGCGTAAAAATGTGAAGGAAAAAATGACATGCCTCTTTTTACAAAAAATATGAACAGACGGAGCAGTATGAAATTTGGCATAGTAAAAGTTTATATGAAAAAAGAGTGCAGAAAGCCTTAAGTTTATTAAATAAATATTACACAGACTACCATGTTTTGTCGCATACTTTTGTATAAAGTGACATATGTACATACTAGCTTTCCGCCCGCGGCTTCGCCCGCGGCTTCGCCCGCGTGGAATTTGGTTATATCGCGCGACATGGTACGGAATAGTAGTAATAGTAGCAAGTGGTTTAGGTGTGAAACTTGTAAACAGTTGAACAATCTTACATGATTTTATGTTTGACAATAAGAAACTTCCATACAAACTTTCATACCCTATTTCAACCCCTTCTACCATTTTTTCGCGATAAAAAGTATACTACATATGTCCTTTCCCAAGTTCAGTTCTATCTTCATACTGAATTCCATCAAAATCCGTTCAGTGGTTTAGGCGTGAAAGCGTAACAGACAGACAGACAAAGTTACTTTCGCATTTATAAATTATTAGTAAGGATTGCTAAAATATGACCGTCGTGGCACAGTACCAATTTTAAGGGTTCGATTCACACTGGAGAAAATGACTGTAGTCAAATTATTTTCATTTCTCCGCTCTTGCAAGACGCAAAGTTGAGTTCCGCCACTTAATACGCAATGTATAGAATTCGCGCGGAAGACGCTAAACGGAGTGTTTTGACACTAGGTTCTCTCCGACTTCCACGTCATTCAGGATAAAGTTTGGAACTGCTTCTTTTTGCTAAGGTAACGCGTATTTTACTATCAATGGCTTAGTAGTTATATTTATCGGGCTCGAATATCAAAACAAATGAATGCACTGAATGCACAAAATAATATGTAATGAGGCTTTCATTAGGTACAGATCACTATTGTATAATGAAGAACCAGACGCAGCATATTCTATTATTATATTATTACATACATACATTCTTCACGCTGTATCCCGCATATAGCGGGGTAGGCAGAAGGAACCTAGTGTTAAGATATTCCGTTCCCCACTTTCCGGTGAATTGAGGCATTGCGTGCTGAGTGGCGGAACTTAACGCCACACTTTGCCTTGTTACCAAACCCAGGAAAAGAAAAATTCCATTTCCTGGAGTGGGAATCGAACCCACAACCTGTCGCGCTTACAGTCGCACGCTTGTGCCTCTGCACCGCGACAGGCGTTATTATATTATTATATATTTTTATTTCTTTCGCTTTTTCTACATTCACGTTTTATTATTGCGAGAGCAAAGCAGGATAGACAGAAATATTTTGTTTGGTGGTAGGAGGTTCGTCCTCCGTCTGGCTCGCGACCACTATCATGTCAAAGACGAACCGCCAAATATCTTATGATGTGTTCCGGTTCGATGGCATGTAAGCCAGGTTTTCCCATTCCCACCCATCCTTTCCCCAAAATGTGGTGGTTCCGAGAACGGAATACTACATTGTCCTCCTCTTCCATCTGTATCCTCTAGGTTGGCAACGCATCTACAACATCTCTGGTGTTGTAGATGTTCATGGGCGAAGGTATCCACTTACCATCAGGTGGTCCTTCTGCTCGTTTGCCATCCGTTATCCATAAAAAAAAAAAACCTAATATAAAGACACTGCTTGAAATTCTATAATAAACCTATTTACGTGTTACGTAATTTTTATTTTAGTCAATAACTCGAAATTTCTTTGAAATTAATATTATTTCAAGTTCAATATAACCAAAAAGCGTCAGAACAAAAAAAAAACAAACAAATAAATGTATAACGAAGAAATGTATAATCAATGAAGGAATAAGATATGAAATCTATCTTAAATTATATTCATTTTAATGACATAAACACGCAGTTTCCATTTGAGGCGTAAACTAAAGAACGGAGAGACAGATTTGACAGATTTGATTTAGGTGCTTTCTGCTAGGAGAGTCGGGCGCAGACGACGCGATAACGCTAATTTGCAGCCCCCTTAGATAGAACCTGTAGACGGCAGACACGGGGAGGCTGCCGTCATATAGGTTATGGTCCTCGAGAAGAGACGACGTGTTTATTGGGGCTCGTTGTCATAATAGTGAATGCAAAATCAGTAAAGAGCTCAACGATATGAGCATCTGCTTCGAGGTTGTGGTAGAGTATGACAATGTACCCATGGCCTCGGAAGATGCAGATTGATGGACTACCGTGGGGTTTTAGTGAGTAGGATGTTAATCATGAGTCTCACATAAACCGCATTGCACTTCCCAGCGTGCGGTTACCCGCAACTGGGTTTCCCCACGGAGAAAAAAAAAAAAAAAAACAAAGAAAAAAAAAAGGTGCTTTCTGCTATTTTTTGCTATATGAATATTTTTTTATAATGAAAACATTTATATTAAAACGATCTAAAATAATCAAATCATAATACAAATATACTAACTGTAAACAACTTTAATTTGGCAAAGCGATATGACCGTTAATTTCACAAATATTATCCATAGGCCTTTATCATGTCCACTTTATTTCAATGTTTTGTAAAATTGAATATACTGGTAACATGGTCACCCTGTGTTCGAATATTTTCATTTCGTCCAAACATTTTAACTGGCTCGCCGATTTTCCGAGTTTTGTTGTATAACGCTTGTATTGTTAGCTTATGGATTAAAAGTTATTGGTTGAAAGGTTATTTACATACATTTGTAGTAATAAAATTTAAATGTATGCAGGTTAAATGTTATTTTTTTATAGTAGAGTAAACTTTGTGTTAAGATAATCCGTTCTATACTTTCCTATAGAATTCGAGACAGTGTTTAGAGTGGTGGAAAACGACGCTGCACCAGAGCAGGGAAATAAGGATATATATTCTTTTTTTTAACTTCACGCTGTAACCCGCACATGGCAGGGTAGACAGAGGAAACCTGAGAACCTGGTGTTAAGACACTCCGTTCTCTTACAACAATTCCGTTCCCCACTTTCCGCCGAATTGCGGCATTGCGTGCTGAGTGGCGGGACTTAACGCCGCGCTTTGACTTGTTATAATACCAAACTCAGAAAATAAAAATACTTACATTTCCTGGAGTGGGAATCGAACCCACAACCTGTCGCGTTTACAGTCGCACGTTAGAGGAGGATTTAAGGATAATTTGATTACTATAATTGCTCCTATTGGAAATCAAAACCACAACCAGTCGTGTTTATAG
The DNA here is from genome assembly GCA_033558755.1 of Philaethria dido. Taxonomy (NCBI): domain Eukaryota; kingdom Metazoa; phylum Arthropoda; class Insecta; order Lepidoptera; family Nymphalidae; genus Philaethria; species Philaethria dido. The sequence continues at coordinate 24,592 of JAKGSA010000264.1, forward strand.
ACACTAGATATATAGAACTTTTCAGATGGCCGTTCTCACATTGAGACTCAAAATTAAGATTTTGGACAGGATCATTTTAAATTTCACGATTTAAAATTAGTGGTTTTCAAATTACAACGGTTCTTAAAGACATTAATTCTAAATAAAAAAAAATAAACTTCGAAAAAAATGTACTAAAAAAAAAATTATTATGAATAATTAAAAAATCACTACTATAACACTACATTAGCAGACTACTACAAATACTACATTAGCAGCTCCAGCTATCATATAAAAAAAGAATCATAAAAATTGGACTAGTAAAAAGTTATGCGGCAACACACAAAAAAATACAGTCAAATTGACAACTTACTCTTTTTTTTTGAAGTCAGTTAAAAACAATACTCATCGATTAAACGATAGCTCTCATCAGTTAAGTCGAAAATATTTTTTTTTAGCTCCATGCTGTAACCCGCAAATAGCAGGGTAGGCAGAGGGAATCTGAGAACCTAGTGTTAAGACACTCCGTTCTCTTTTAACATTTCTGTTTCCGCCAAATTGAGGCATTACGTGCTGAGTGGCGGAACTCATGGCCGCGCTTTGCCTTGTTACCAGAGCGAGGAAATAAAAATGCTAAATATTATTTAATATTTTCGCTTCCTTACCACGCCGGTAATCGAACTCACAACCTGTCGCGTTTACAGTTACGCGCTTGTACCTGTTCTGCAACAGGCCCATATTAATATTAAAAAAAAATCCCATGAAGTTTCAGATTCGTTCAGAACTCATCAATTATGATTGACGCTATTAATATAAAAGTAATATAACGTAATTGGCCGTATTTTAATTCGTACAACTATTGATTATATAATGTTTCCTCGTAAAACGCTCGGGCGAATTGCCTTCGTAATGCAGTGTATTGGGAAATTATGAATTAAGTCTACAGGAAAAATATTTCGTTTCAAGTTATTTTTTTAGCGATATATTTTTTTTAGCTTCACGCTGTATCCCGCATGTAGCAGGGTAGGCAGAGGGAACCTGAGAACCTATTGTTAAGACACTCTGTTCAGCACTTTCCGCCGATTTGAGGCTGAGTGGCGGAACTCAACGCCGCGTTTTGCCTTGTTACCAAGCCCAGGAAATGAAAATACTAAACTTCAACATTTCCTGGAGTAAGAATCGAACCCACTACCTATCACGCTGACAGTCGCACGCTTGTGCATCTGCGCCACGACAAGCGTTAAGGCGTTTTTTTAACTGACTTATATAAGACTTATAGTAAGAATGAAGAAGAACGTGCCCAAGTGGTTTGGGCACGTTGAGAGGATAAGTGATGAAAGAATGGTAAGAAAGATATAGATATATTAAATATGACAATAATATAATAGAAAAATAGGCAAGAGAGGTAGGTGGAGATCTTGGTTGACCTTCGAGAACACAGTATCAATGTTACTGGAAGAAGGTCGCATAAAAAGTATGAGGACCCTCCGAAAGGTATGTATAATGACTGTGGACGAGGCGAAAGAAGTATGCAGGGACCGTAGCGTTTGGCGCTCCGTTCTCTCTGACTACCCTGCTAGGAATAAAGCGGGAAGCTTGAAGATTATGAAATTGATAGTATGTATATGTGTGTTACCAAATAACTTTTTACTGGGTGAATCGATTTTGATGATTTTTATAAGATAGCTATTGCTTCTGATGTGGTCTTATTTAGCTAAGATTTAATGATGAGTTTCAGAGTTATTCGTAATTATTTTATTTTTCACTACATGTTATTTGAAGTCGATTTTCTTTTATTGTTAAAATATTAATAGTTCTCCTTCATAATATTGATAAGATTGCTAAGTGTTGGCAGCTACGTGAAACGTCTCACTAAGTTAAGAGTTAGTAGCTAAGGCCACAATATAATTTATTATAACAATATGCAAAGTAAAACCTAATATAAATATAAGAGGCAGAAGCACATCAACTTTCCGTTTAGTGCTAAGCCCAGCTTAATTCGTCTAACAGAGTGAAAGTCACGGCGTCAGTACAAATGTTTAATATTAATTAACTTCATGCCTTCCATCCAGTTTGAAATTTTATATTTTACTTTACGAACATAATTTATTTTATCGCTGTTCTTACTTTAAGCTCAGTGGTTAAATGATTGTGATATTTGGGTGTTCAATTTTTGTTTGTTGCATTTGTAATTTAGTTATAAAAGTAACATGTTTATTAGGGTTTCACTCAAAATCTACTGAACTACTTGCCTTTTTAAAGTACGTTTTTCTCTTTTTTGAACCATAGCAGTACTCTATATTCTAATAGTATACAGTACTCAGAGATGTTAATTAAACTTTAACGATAATTAACTCTACTTGAAATGTGTCCGTAAACGATAAATGTGGCAATCCTGACACAAGCCACCTAAGTATAAACAGCGCGGCGTTCAATTTCGCAACTTAAGACGCAATGTCTCGTTTTTAGACGCCAAGTGGAGATCTATATGTATATCTAATATATAGACTAAAATTAAATTATTTTTTATTAATATTATTACAACAAAAGTAGAACATAAAACAGCAATACAATACTTAGCTACAAATTGTTTACAGACAAACAATACTCGTACTATTGTCTATCAGTTGTTATTGTATTGGTCAATGCATTTTCGTTTTAATGGCAGAAATTTACTTTAAAATATATTACTATATTTTGTAATAATATATTGTTTAAAAGTACAATGAATTGGGTTTATTAAAATATATACATTTTCAGCTTTTCCAGGCATGCAATTGCATGGCATTTTTCATAGCATGGTTGCCAGAAGTAACTATTGTTAGTTGACTATTCACTGTTCTTCGCTTTCTCGCTTCTTAATTTCTTTTTTCGCTTTCCGAAATCTAAATTACTACTAAATCTAGATATAATACTTTTTTTATGGAGAACGGTTGGCAAACGAGCAGAAGGAACACCTGATGATAAATGGTTAACTTCGCCCATGGACATGTTTGTACATGTCCACCAGAGATGTTGTAGATGCGTTGCCGACCTAGAGGATACAGATGGAATGGGGGGACAATGTAGAATTCCGAAAATTTAGTATTCCGGTTTTGAAACCACCACATTTTGGGGAAAGCGTGGTTTGTAAAGGGGAAAACCTGGCTAACATGCCATCGAACCGGAACACATCATTAGATATTTTGCGGTTCGTCTTTGACATGATAGTGATCGCGAGACGGAGGACGAACCTCGTACCACCTATCTACTAGGATACCCGTCTCTTACGGGACGCTACCCAGCGGTGGAGGGGTATTCAAGCCCCGTCCCCTCACAAGGACAAGCTTATAGACTCAGGCAAGTCGTTCTAGAGTCTGATTCCCTCCATCCATCCAGATCCATCCAGGTAATCTAACCCAAAACCAATCGTGTTACAGTCAGAAGTTGTTCTACTGCGCCTGACCCACCAGATAGATAAATAGATATACCACACAGTTTTTCTAATATGTGCCATGTCCCTTATCCATTTGCTACTCACGAAACGCAATACGTTCTTAAGCTATACATAAAACGTCGCGGAATGAAACGGGTATTCTGGCTAAACGCTATCTGGCTGGCCGTCAATCTTATTGTCATTCAATTTGAATTTCCGCTTAGAACGGTTTTTGCGCGACCTAACTTGGCTACGAAAACAGAGATTTGTTTGTGGAAATAATATATCACCTAGTTTTTTGATAGCTTCACGCTGTATTTCGCATATAGCAGGGTAAGCAGATGGAACCTAGTGTTAAGAAACTCCGTTCCTCACTTCCCGCCGAGTTCAGACATTGCGTGCTGAATTGCGGAACTCAACGCCGCACTTTGCCTTGTAACCAAACCCAGGAAATGAAAATACTAAACTTACATTTCCTGGAGTGAGAATCGAATCCACAACCCGTCGCGTTTACTGTCGCACGCTCGTGCCTCTGCGCCACGACAGGCGTTAATATATCCATCACCTATTTTCATGCTCCTCGGTCCGCCTAATTTTCGTAAAAAGGGTACAAAGTACTTCCTTCAATAGTGACAATTTATTACTTAATCTTAATTTCTTTAGTTTAACTAGACGACATGCGGCATTTAATTCCGTAACCTAACAAGCAATTTCTTAATGTCTGAAAAGTGTACAACAAAATGTTATATAATAACAAAATTCTCTCAACACACTACGCAACACAAAAAAACGCTTCATACATCAGAGCGGCATATAAATAATATATGGGCAAAAAACTCCACACCCGTGGCTCACATCTTTAGCTCATCCATTTCAGAGGAGAAAAACGTAACATTTGTCACTGCATCGGAATCTGTTGAATTACTTGCTTCAAAGGTTCAAGCGAGAATCCGTTCTCATTTTTTGCTTTCGTTAAATCACGCTACTTTACTTTATGGGCGTGCTCTTTCGGTTCTTATTTTTAACTTGCAAACGGTGATTTGTTAACCAAAATTTATTGAATACTTAGGAACGTAATTGAAAATGGTCTTTTTTGGCGAATGCTGATAGCGATTGACTGTAAAAGCGATAGGTTGTGGGTTCGATCCCCGCTCGGGGATGATTATCTAGGGAATTCGGAATTTCGAGGTATCCTTTCTTAGTTCTTCCTTACACTTCCCGAGGAAGTGATATGGAAAATTTCAGCTTTCGCCTAGTTTGCGAGTAAATTATATTTATAGTATCATTAATTAATGCAAATATTTTCATAATTTCATTCTTATTATCTAAAAAGACACCATCGCGGCGCAGTGAGAAAGTGTCTGGCTGGAACCCACTCGGGGTAATGTTTATTTTTTAATTATTCTTATTTCTTCGGTTCTAGTAAGATAGATTGCGGCGTTGAGTTCCGTCACTTACCATGCAATGATTCGAATTCGGACGGAAACTAGCGAACGGAGTGTTTTGATACAAGGTTCACTGTGACTAACCTGCTATGTAGGATACAGCATGAAGCTCCTTTTTTTATTATCTAAAAAAAAATATTTAAAGAAAAATGTTAATCATTTGAATATAGATTAACCCAATTTTTTATACCATTTGTAAGCTACATTCGTATACTTCACATGAAGAAAACAAAATAAATGATCATTGAAGAAAATATATCATTTCAAGGTAATATGTTTTTTAATTGTGTGGAAATGGTGTTAAAAGTTGTTTTGTGAGGCTGTTTCATTCTCTTTAACTTGAGATATGCTTTGGATGTTATCCAAAAAGACGTTGTTTCATATATAATTTTCAAAGAACGATATGAGATATAGAGCGTGAGTTTATTTACGATGCTATTGTAAATCTTAAAGTCTATATATATACATACATACATAGCTTCACGCTGTATACCGCATATAGCAGGGTAGGCAGAGGGAACCTAGTGTTAAGACACTCCGTTCCCCACTTTCCGCCAGATTGAAGCATTGCGTGTTGAGCGGCGGAACTCAAAGCCGCGCTTTGCCTTGTGCCAAACCCAGGAAATGAAAAGTTCCATTTCGTGGAGTGGGAATCAAACCCACAACCTGTCGCGTTTACAGTCGCACGCTTGTGCCTCTGCGCCACGACAGACGTATATAGTCTATATACATGTATATGTTAATATATGTTTTAAATATTTTTTTAGTGTGCTAGCGTCTAGCTTTACATGCGATTAGTTATGGCTCAATTTTCACTCGGAGGAATGACTACATTTTATTTTCATTTTACGGTTTTGATAAGATAAAGCGCGGCGTTGAGTTCCGTCATTTAAAACGCAATATCTTGTATTTGGGATGAAAGCCGCGAACGGAGTGTCTGGACACTAGGTTCACTCTGACTATCCTGTGCGTGTTAAAGCGTGAAGCTGCTTCGAAATGTCTTAATAGGTTATGACAAAAAAACACTAATGTCTGAATACATTTTTGTACATAACATATTGTTTTTTTTTATAAATTTTCCATACACTATATAGGCAGGCAAAAAGTAGTGACTTTTAAGTTCTTTTGAATTTTAAATGTCTCGAATTCAGTTGGAAGGATGAGAAAAGAGTTTTGACACTAAGGTTTCCATATCTACTCTATTATATGGGATAAAGGGCGAAACTACAAAAAAATAAGAAAATAAATATAAATATGCGTAGAGTCATAACGAAGTACATTTTCTATTATATATATATATATTTTTATTTATTTATTTATTTATTTATTTTTAGTTTTTTTTACTTCACGCTGTATCCGGCATATAGCAGGGTGAGCAGAGACAACCTGAGAACCTAGTGTTAAGACACTTCATTCTCTTTCAACAATTCCGTTCCCCACTTTCCGCCAAATTGAGGCATTGCGTGTTGAGTGGCGGAACTCAACGCCGCGCTTTGCCTAGTTACCAAGCCCAGAAATGAAAATACTACATTTCCGGGAGTGGGAATCGAACCCACAACCTGTCGCGTTTACAGTTGCACATTTGTGCCTTTGCACCACGACAGGCGTTATTTGTTTTATAGTTTTTCAATATTTCCATTATTTATATCAACACATAACATGAATATATTATAAATTTAGTAATAATTTACATGCTTCACTTAGTACCTTAGAGCCAATACAGGCTTAGTATTAATTACCTCTGTATTACGAAACCTTATGTGTACACGAATTCTCACTTAGACGTTGAGTCTAATATTTTAAATATGGTTAATATTGTAATATACTAATTCTTATTATCACCTGTCGTGGCGCAGAGGCACAAGCGTGCGACTGTAAACGCGACAGGTTGTGGTTTTGATTCCCACTCCAGGACATGTTAGTCTTTTCATTTCCTGGGTTTGGTCACAAGGCAAAGTGCGGCGTTGAGTTTCGCCACTCAGCACGCAATGCTTCAATTCAGTGGAAAGTGGGGAACAGAATTGTTGTAAGAGAACGGAGTGTCTTAACACTAGGTTCTCAGGTTCCCTCTGACTACCCTGCTATATGCGGGATACAGCGTGAAGGTAAAAAAAAACCAATTCTGAATTCAGAAGTGAAAGAATCTTTTAGGAATAACACTAAATACACAATAATAATTAAATATGATAGATATTCTTTTTCGCTTAGTTTGTGTGTATTAGGTAAGTAATTATATAATATGATCAGTTCTTTTTTATTTTCATCTAGCAATATTTATTACTATTGGCATTTGGTACAAATTTATGCTTATATGTATTGTGGTTCAGAGAAATAGTGTCTGATTTAACAGAAGTAACTGTGAGTTCGCCCTCATTTGGGGGAATGATCATATTTAAATTATTTTCATTGTCTTGCTCTGGTAATACAATGCGCGGCGTTAAATTCCGCCATTCTATACGCAACGTCTCTTTTTCGGACAGAAGGAATAGAACGAAGTGTTTTGACATTAGATCCTCTCTAATAACCCTGGTATGCGACAAAAAGCAAGAAATTGTAGAAAAAACTTTATTAATATTTGAACTCTAAACAACTAAACACATCTCTCTCTCTCTCTCTCTCTCTCTCACACTCTTCTACTACGCCACAAAACAAGTATACATCCACAAATATATTTCCACAAAATAAAAAAAAACCGATTCAGCGTGAAACCTACAATTCATTTGAATCCAATTTAAAATCAAATTAGAAATAAAAACAGTTTGTATTTCACCCCATCACGTGGTAGAGTTCGTGTAGGTGGAATCTTGAATCGAATTTCCCCAAACGTCCCTAATTTAACGGACGAATTTGTCTAATTCCTATTCTTATGCTGTGACAAATCTCCTTTTATTCGGCTTTCGCCCTAAAGTCATCAGGGTTTTCGATTTCACGCAAAGTAGAATGCTTTTCTCACTTTCATGTATAGGTAGATTGGTTAAACTCTATGTGATGTTCTTATTATAGGCTTTGAAATATTTTTAACGCCTGTCGTGGCGCAGAGATACTAGCATGCGACTGTAAATTCAACAGGTTGTGGGTTTGATTCCCACTCCAGGAAATGGAATTTTTCATTTCCTGGGTTTGGTAACAAGGCAAAGCGCGGCGTTGAGATCCGCCACTCAGCACGCAATACCTTAATTCGGTGGAAAGTGGGGAACGGAGTGTCTTATCGCAAGGATCCCTCTGCCTACCCTGCTATATGAGAGATACAGCGTGAAGCTATGATGATGATAATGAAATATTTTTTATAATTGTAGTCAAAAAAATATCTAGATCGTTAATGTTATAAAAAATACAGTATATTTTTTGTAATATTCATGTTTTTGTTAAGTCGTATAATTAACATTTTATTCTTTATTTATTTTCAGCTTGAAGTTTTTCTGCCTACAGAGAACTAGTGTTAAGACACTCCGTACTCCAGTTTCCGCTCGAAATCGATCGTGTGGCAGTCTTATCTGATCGGGGAAATGAAGATAAATATCGTTTCCTCGTGTGGATATCGAGCCCATAATCAATACTGATTACAAATAGACACTATCTAACAGCAATATGATGGCTTCTAATTTAATCATAAACTCCTAATAATAATATATATATTCAAATACATATATTTATTTATACATGTGTACATGCTCAGGTAGTCTGAGCACGTCGAGAGGATGAGTGATGAAAGAATGGTGAGAAAGATATATGAAGCAAAAGTGAGCGGTAAGAGAGGTAAGGGGAGACCTTCGAGAACACAGTATCAATGATACTGGAGGAAGGTCACGTAAAAAGTATGAAGACCCCCCGGAGGGCATGCATGAAGAGGTCAATGACTGTGGACGAGGCGAAAGAGGTGTGCAGGGACCGTAGCGTTTGGCGCTCCGTTCTCTCTGACTACCCCGCTAGGGATAAAGCCTCAAGTCAAGTAAGCAAGTAAGTACATGTGTACATATTAAATTAGTTTTTTAATTACTTTTTAATTATTTTTTGATGAATGAATTAAAAATTAATTATACAAAAATATGTATTAAATGTACCATATCCAAGAACAATATACAAGAACATATACAAGAACCATAATCTTTATAATTTTTTTGTAACAATTTAAAATTACGTACTTTGTAAGACACTTACATTTCAACTTTAGAGTAAAATAGCACTGGATAAATTGTATTTCCTTTGTAAAGCTGCCAAGAAGTAATTCTTTGTGTTTAGAACCGAAGTTTTATGTTGTGTCAAGTAGTCTCTGGGGTAAATTTAAAAATAGAAGAAAGATAGTTTGGGGATACTCGCATTTAAAATAACTTTTAAAAGTTAACCTATGAATAAATTTAATTTATAGATATGGTTTTTTTTAACTTCACGCTGTATCCCGCACATAGCCGGGTAGGCAGAGGGAACTTGAGAACCTAGTGTTAAGACACTCCGTTATCTTTCTTTCGTTCTTTTTTAGTTGAAATAGAAAAATTATCATTAATATTATTATTCCCACTCCAGGAAATGTTAGTATAGTTATAATTTAATATGTGTAGTAGGAGAGAATAGAGTCCAATAATAGGATGGAGTCGACGACATTTAATAAGGTTTAAGAAAAAACAAAAGAGGGAATCTGCGTCCAGATTATGTAAGAGAAGGATAGCATATCAGAAAGATAGGTAATCAGAGAGTCACTGTCAAAACACTCAGTCTTTTTGCCCGATTTTGAAACATTAAATGTTGAATGGCTGAGTCCAACGCCGCGGTTTGTCTTGCCAGGGTAGTGAAATGAAGCTGAGGCTATTTTACTGTACCTCGGCCTTTTTATGGATGCATATGCTTTTTAACGCTGTTTATTAAAAGGTAATAAAACTAATGACAGCTATATAAATTACTGTCGTGGAGCAGAGGCACAAGCGTGCGACTGTAAACGCGACAGGTTGTGGGTTTGATTCCCACTCCAGGAAATGGAATTTTTCATTTTCTGGGTTTGGTAACAAGGCAAAGCACGGCGTTGACTTCCGCCACTCAGCATGCAATGCCTCAATTCGGCGGAAAGTGGGGAACGGAGTGTCTTAACACTAGATTCCCTCTGCCTACTCTGCTATATGCGAGATACAGCGTGAAACTATGTATGTATGTATGTACTTTTTTGTTTTGCGTAAAAGCAAAGCCTACATAACTGTTATTCTGTTGTCACTCTTGTCTACAGATATATGTGTCTGTTTTTTTTTGTGATCACCTTTTAACATAGAGTTTCAAATCACAAAAATTCTAAAGAATTTTACTTCAAACTAATGATAACTTTTTCAATAACAACCATAAATTACAGTAGGGTAAAAATATAAAGACATTTGACTCTTTCGTAAATTGGCTCAGATAGTGAGATTTTACTACTTTAAAAATACACCGAATTTCATTTTTAATTAAAACATCTAAAAGTAGTGAAAGCAGTTCTGCTGAAAATTACGAAAATTCATCCTGAATTTTGCGGCACAAATAGTACGTAGTGTAAGTACTGAGCGCTTGCTCTGTTGTGTGGGTGATGGTACAAGTAATAAGTTATTATATTATAAAACGAGTATGTTAGTCTAAAGTGCGGCGTTGAATTCCGCCACTTAGCATGCGGTATCTCGAATTCGGGCAGATGGCGGCGAACGGCGAACGAAACGGTGTTTTAACACTAAATTCTCTCTGACTATTCCTCTATCTGCGATAAAGCGTAACGCAGTTTTTTTTATTATTCTATATATAATATAGTGCTCGTCCGTTACAAACAAACTGACGGACAGACAAGCTTTGGCGTATAGTTTCTTTGAGGACAGGACTAAGAGTGGATTCCTTAAAAACTTAACGGGAACGGCAAAAAAACGCTACTTACAATGGATTTTAGTACGAGCAATACGAAGCTAAATTTGGCTAAATATGAAATATCACTGTTACGTGAAGTTTACAATTTTTACCATCTTATGTAATTTAATTATGTAATACAAAATACATTCAAGTTACCGTCCGAACCGGTTCTTTACATTTACGTTTAAGGACATGTGCTATTCAGATGACCGAGATAAATCTAAATTACTATGAATAAAGAATATTTTTTGTTTGAAAGAGTAACATTCCTCTACTTCTATTACTTTTATATTTATAATAATAGTAGATTAGGACTTCGAGTAAGTAAGATTTTTTTTTATTAAAAAGATAAAAAAATCGCTTCAGCCTGTAACTTAAGGTACAGAAAACAATTTAGTACGTATTTACGCACATACAATATACAGTAGCCTGCAAGTACGACGCAGCTCGTACTCGTAGTGGTGACAGAATCAAAGTACTTAACCATTTAAGCTGTATAATACAGAACGCTATATTTCTCACTCAACGAACACTATTGAATTTACAATAATGTTGAATTCAGTTTTATTTGCTATACATTATAGGGGAGTATGTGTTTTTAAATTATTCGTATATATTTGGTGTAGATTTGCTCTAAATGACAATTCTTTTGCTGTTTTGAACAATTATAAATTATTTTTTAACAACTAAAAAAATATTTGCGTACTAGTTCCATTTCTTCCACTATAAAAGGTAGAATTTATTTTTTCCCGTTTCTACAGGAATTACTAGAGACCTTATGTTAGTGCTCAGGGAAGCACTAAGGGAGTGTAGGGATACTCCCTAAGAAAATTACATATTAAAATTCATAAAGTAAGCTACAGCTAGTAAAAGCTTTGCATCGTGGATAAGCCAATCAGTAAGCAGTAGAAGATTTTTTGTATGTATTGTTTGACATTCTAGAAACTATCCATGTTTTAAGTTTAAAATAAGCATACATAGTTACTTATTTCATCATAATAGCAAGATTGCTAAATATTAAATAAATATATTTTTTGTTTTGTTTTTCCATAACTCATTAAAATATTTTAATTAAAATTGAAAATGAAATCAGTTGCTGCCTTCTTATATAATGCTCATTTTTTCTTACGAACAATTCTTCTTTAGACATAGAATAAAATGAATAATAAGATCATATTAAAACCATATCAACATATGCGTGGGACTGTACATGTAAATAAAGTGAAAATACTGAAGTATATTATTTTATATGGAGATGAGAAACTTTTCAGCTAAATATTTTCCTTTAAAAAATATGCGAGATATTTATAATAAGAATTTATTAAATCCAGGGATTCAGATTTTTTTTCATATTTATAAAATATAATATTCAAGGCTATCATGACACAGTGGGACAGCGTGTGATTGTAACGCGGGTTCGATTCCCCCTCGGGGGATTTAATTTTTTTTTATGGATGACGGCTGGCAAACGAGCAGAAGGACCATCTGATGGTAAGTGATTACCTTCGCCCATGAACATCTACAAAACCAGACATGTTCTAGATGCGTTGCCGACCTAGAGGATACAGATGGAAGGGGGGAACAATGTAGTAGTCCGCTATCGGAACCACCACATTTTGGGGAAAGGGTGGGTGGGAAAGGTAAAACTTGACTTACATGCCATCGAACCGGAACTCATCATAAGATGTTTGGCGGTTCGTCTTTGACATGATAGTGGTCGTGAGCCAGACGGAGGACGAACCTCCTACCACCAACCTACTGGGATACCCGCCTCTTACGGGACTCTACCACGACGGAGGGGAATTGTTTTCTAACCTCGTCCCCTCAAAGGGAAAAATTATATTTAAACTAATTTCATTTCTCCACTCTGGTAAGATAAAGTGTGGTATTGAATTGAGTCACTTAACACGCAATGTCATGAATTCGGGCGGAATTTTCCCGAGCGGAAATTGGACCTAAGTTATTATTTTAAGACGCACTCTATAATCACTACAAAAAAAAACAACTTTAGTCATGAATAGCTATCAAATACCGTCATACGAACAACGGAATGACTGAAGGCACTGAATACGCACAACATTGCATTCTACAAAGCAACTCTCATTTCGCTAAACGGCATCGGAATATCGCAAATGAGCCGAAGCGAGCATCATTATCGTTGGAAATTAATTCTCGAGAGAGTCATACGGTGTTAGTCAAACTGTTTTACAATGGTCGGACAATAGGTATTTAAAGGGACACGGTGGTTGTGGGCTCGATACTTGCTTAGGGCAAATATTTATCTATATATAAGAGTTGCGTGCTACTAGATTAACAATATATATAATAATTATTAATATTTTATATGGACTTATATTTTTTATGGACTTATATTATTTATTAGATTGGTATTTAAGCGAATACTGGGGTTGTAGGTTTGATGCTTACTTAGGACAAATATTTATGTTTATCTATATGTACTGGTAGATTAATATTATACATTATTAATATTAATATTTTTTATATAGGTACATATATTAGTTACTAGAGGCTATTTACGCGTTGTTGTTAGCGCGAACGAAGTCGCGGGCACCGCGCTAGTAGTTAATATAATATCGACTGACAGACGAATATCACCTCAGACTACTTGTGACCATGTACCATTGTCAATTGTCAAAACCTTGGATTTCCCATAATGTATTTTCGAATACTAAAATATAAACAATTAATTCGGTTAAAATAATCTATATATTATGTTATACGGAAGCAAAAACTTTGGATCCCTTTTTACGAAAATACGCGGGTGGAGGAGCATGAAACTTGGCACACTTATAGTTTATATAGCGAAGGAGTGCAGAATGATAAATATCTTTTTAAATTAATGATAAAAAGTACATTAAATTAATAAAATAAATGTTACACACACTCCAATATTTTGACATCCATGTTTATATAAAGTGACATATACATTGATAAAGACAACGCGTTGTTAACGCGTCGACGGGGACACTATTTTCATATAATACTGGTAAAATCGAAAAATCGACGAGCATAAAGCTATTAAAACGCGCTCGGCGTTAAGTTTCACAGTCGACTTAGTGTTTCTGCGTAACGGGAAAGCGAAGAATGTAGTCACTGCTATGTTTTCTTCATTCCGCAATCCACATGAGATATATTAACATAAAAAACGTGTATATATTGAGACTATATGTCAGATGGGAGCATTTACGCTGCACGGTTGGTGACACACGAATAAATACATATCGATCTTTTCAATCCGTCACTCTGCAATTTATTTAAGTGGTATCATATTTTATTGATGCTATCGTAACTCAGTTTGTGCATGACTAAGGTGTGGGTTAAATCCCGGCGGAGGTATTTTTTTTTTAACTTCACACTGTATCCCGCATATAGCAGAGTAGGCAGAGGGAACCTGAGCACCTAGTGTTAAGACACTCCGTTCTCTTACAACAATTCCGTTCCCCACTTTCCGCCGAATTGAGGCATTGCGTGCTGAGTGGCTCAAGGCCTCAACGCCGCGCTTTGCCTTGTTACCAAGCCCAGGAAATGAAAAATTCCATTTCCTGGAGTATTTTTTTATTAGTAATGATATAAACCGCTTACGACCACCATTAGAATCTAATGGTCTAAGACATTAGCATTGGACAGAATTAGACAGACAGACATTAAACCATTCAGATCTCTATGCATACTTTTCGCAGCTTCACGCTTTTCTCCGCACAGTAAGTTATTCAGAGAGAATCAAACATCAAGACACTTGGCCGCTTTCCTCTATTTGAGGAATAGCGTATTAATTTGCGGAACTCAACGCCGCCTTTTGTCGTATTCAGAATTAAAAGTAATTTAAATAGAATCATTCCCTCGTTTGCGAATAGAACCCAAATCAATCACGTTCCAAATCAGTCAGTTTCAATTCTACTGTGCTAAGAAGATGCCTTCTAAGAAGTTATTATTTCAACATTATTAAACTTCTTCAAACCTATTACTTCTTTTATATTAAAAACGAAGCGGTAGTGGCGCAGCAGGAAATAAATTTAGTTAGAATACAGAAAGAAAGTATATTTAGTTCTACTAGTGGATTACTTGACGCGTAAAATATGCGTTGTCTTAGCAACGTGTATGATGTTTATACAAAAGTATATGTTAAATACATGGTTTAATTTGGACCGATTTACTGGCAGGTAGCTGAAGTCATAAGGAGTAACTTAAGCTACTTTTTTTGTATTTTTTTTTCTTTAACTTCACGCTGTATTCCGCATGTAGCAGGGTAGGCAGAGGAAACCAGAGAACCTAGTGTTAAGACACTCCATTCTCTTTCAACAATTCCGGTCCCCACTTTCCGCCGAATTGAGGCAATGCGTGTTGAGTGGTGGAAGTCAACGCCCTTCTCAAAGCTACTTTTATTTTAGAAAAATTCTTCAAACATCATAACTTTTACACAATATATCTTTTTTGGTAAATTTAATACTGGCTAAGTTGCGGGCACAGCTAGTAATTAGATTGTCATTGGAAAACAGTGTCTTAACTCTCTGCAAAAAGTGGAAAAAAATATGATCATAAATTTAAATTAGCAAGACACGAATCGCTAGTAATATCCAAACAGGTTGAGACTAAAGAAATATCTTTATTAAAAAGCTTTGTTTTGTAATTTGGAGGGCGTTGCGCAGAATCATTAGCGTAATAGCGTTAATGGCGAGCGTAGTGATGGACTGATACGATATGCACAAACTATACAAGTTTTTTTTTTTAACTTCACGCTGTATCCCGCATATAGCAGGGTAGGAAGAGGGAACGTAGTGTTAAGACACTCCGTTCCCCACTTTCCGCTGAATAAGTTATTCGGTAACACAAATAAAAAAAACTCCATCTAATTGAAATTTTAATTATTTTTATGAAGTGTATTAACACTACATTCTCTTTCAACAATTCCGTTCCCTACTTTCCGCTGAATTGAGGCAATGCGTGTTGAGAGGCGGAGCTCAACGCCGCTCTTTGCTTTGTTACCAAACCCAAGAAATGAAAATACTAAATTTTACATTTCCTGGAGTGGGAATCGAACCCACAACCTGTTGCGTTTAATAATAGTGAAAAGAAACATTAAGATGAAAAAGATGATGACTTAAAACAAAATATAGGCGTCGTAAGGGTAGCACAGTGATTGACTGTAAGTATGACGCTTGAGGTCACTATGATGCGGTGTTAAGTTCCGTCACGAAGAATACTTTCTTGATACTCTTATCTTTATAGTATGGTAAAAATAGAAAAAACCATCGACATCGTTAAAAAATCGAGCGGTAAAGCACTAATTGAAAAAAATTACAGCCACCCAGGAATTTTTCTCGGGATGAAGGAAACGCGTTAATTCCACGTAATGAATATTTAATTATTGTTTTCGTTTTTAAATTTTATGAAATATTTATGTAATTAATTCGTTTTTTAACACGTCTTTCCACTATACTTGGCAATGCTTGAGTATAAATTATATTTATTATGGAAAGAAAAAAGCCGAAATTTTTAGGCTTATTTTAAGAAATATTGAAAATTATGGCTTTTACTTAATTATACTTACAAATCTTGGTAATAATGAAATTTTTCGGTTTCCATTTCGGTTTTAATTGAATATTTTATTAAAGTCATAACGTTAACAGTCTTAGGAATTTGATAAATAAATTTCATTTCAGCGCACCGGCTGCTATAGTCAATAAAGAAATTCTTATTTTTTACTTACCTATTTACGTTTAAATATTGAGAGCTAAAAGCTATTTTTATTAAAATTACTAACTTTAAATATACTAACCACACGAAACGTGAATAAGTTGCTAAATTGAAAATGCATAATTTTGAAGACAGGTATTTTTACCATAAAGGCTTTGAATTGTTTTGATTAAGTCAAAAAATGACGCCTGTCGTGGCGCAGAGGCACAAGAGTGCGGCTGTTAACGCAACTGGTTGTGGGTACACTCCAGGAAATTTAAAAACTTTAGTATTTTCGTTTCCTGGGTGTCTTTGGGTTTTCCGCCACTCAACATTTAATGCCTTAATTCAGCGGAAAGTGGGGAACGGAGTGTCTTAACACTAGGTTCTCAGATTCCTTCTGCCTACCCTGGTATATGCAGAATACACCGTGAAGCTAAAAAAAAAGTAAAAAAATATAGAATCGAATTCATTACCTTCTCCTTTTTTTAAATTCAGATTAAATTATGCAAGCAGTTTATTATTTAATATATCAAAACATATTATAAAAACATCCAGTCATGCGGCAGAACTTCGCACTTGACTATGTGTATTACGTAATCAATCACTTAAATGCAAACTGTTACGAATAACTCAAGAACTACAATTGAGATCTTAACTAAATTTAAATGGGAACATACCAAAACTATCATAAAAAAAAGACAATCACCAAAATTGGTATACGCATTAAAAAGTTATGAGGTAACACAGAAAAATACAGTCAAGTCGAAAAAGCATGTCATTAATCTCATTTTTTGAACTTGGTTAAAAATAGTGAATTATGCAAGCAGTTTATAATATATAATGGAACATTCAAAACATATTACAAAAACATCCAGCCATGCGGCAGAAGTTCGCGCCTGAACTGCTATAAACAATTTAATTAGCAACTTGTGCGGTGCGAAGTTGACGCGCATTCGCTACTTTGCACGTTATGCGTTAATAATGCAAGGTGACGTGATAATATTATAGAATAGATAGTATTATCAGTGTATGCTACCTTGCAGTGGCGAGAGGTGAAAATTATCAAAAGGTAAGCCGGTAGATCTAGGCAAGCCGGTATACTTAAGGAAGCCGATACGTAGAGGTAGGCCGGTATATTTAGGGAAACGGGTATATGTTGGGAAGCCGGTACATACAGGCAATTCTGTATATATGGATAAAGTATAGGATGTTAAGTTTTTTAGCAGTCTACACTCAAACTTCCGCTCTCTTTCTTTTTTTCTCCGCCGCTCTTTACCTTGTTACCAAACCCAGGAAATGAAAAATTCCATTTCCTGGACTGGAAATGGAACCCTCAACCTGCCACGTTTACAGCCGCACGCTTGTGCCTCTGCGCCACGACAGGCGTAAAAAATATAATCTTCCTGACGGGAACCAAACCCAAAACAATCGCGTTTACAGTCAAACACTGCCCTAGTAACATGGATCGCTTTCCAGTGATATATTAAAATGCGATTCACTCGTGCAAATCAACCTGCAGCGTTCGAACTATGCCATAAACAATTTAATTAGCATCAACTCCAACATTTACGAAGTTCGCACTATTCGATTGCTTTATATAAGCTTTTAATACAGAATAAAGCAATAGCTAAAGCTTTATTAATAAGTACGTGTAACTTGAATTGTAGTGTCTGTTTGTTTGTAATATTTTTTGGTGTAGAAAAAGTTAAATAGAGAAGAGAATAGTTAAAATTTTATCGTATTAAATATTATTAGAAACACTAGCTATCGTAGAAACATCAGGTAGTAGTAAGTTATTCTTCAGTAATAAGTTATTCATACATACATAGCTTCACGCTGTATCCCGCATATAGCAGGGTAGGAAGAGGGAACGTAGTGTTAAGACACTCCGTTCCCCACTTTCCGCTGAATAAGTTATTCGGTAATACAAATAAAAAAAAACTCCCTCGAATTTAAATTTGAATTACTTTTTTGGAAGTTAGTTAAAAAGATTTCTTCAAAAGAAATCTTCATAGTATTGGTTATAGTTGGGTAGTCTGAGAGAACCTAGTGTCAAGACACTACGTTCTCCACTTTTCATTCAAAATTGAGACATTGCGTGTTGAGTGGCGGAATCCAACGCCGTTATGAGTATGAAAAAAAAAAAGATTTAAATTTAAGCATTCGACTCGGAACACAACCTAGAACCCATCACGCTTACATATACTATTCCAATGGTAATAAAAAACATAGAAATAAAAAAAAATCCTATATTAAAATATAAAAGCATATCACATATTCCTCTTCCAACCGTATATGTTGTCAATACCTGTAATGACGTCAGTGATAAGGCGACAGCGCGCACGTGATAGTCACGCAACCTCATAGCATATTTGCAGGAGAAATGCCATACAGACATCAATAATTTCTATTCTTCATATATATACATACTACTAGCTGCTACCCGCGGCTTCACTTGCATGTTTGCATTCCATACTACATATAATATATTATTATAAAAGGAAACGTGTGTTCGTTTGTCGATTTTCTCTATATTTTCATTTTACTTAACTAAGCTTTGGAGGTAACATAAAACTATCTATAAGTAAATAGTTCCAAGTCGTCGTCGTCCAATCGGCAACTAAAATATTTGGACTCTCCAAATATTTTAGTTGCCGATTTCTTATCAATAAATTAATTTCCTACTTACGAAGCAATGTTATATTATTATATTTTAAGAGTATATAGTTAGGTGGCTGGAGAGTCACATAAACTACTCTTTGCTCCAATAAAACATCTAATTTTCATGGTACAGGCTATCATTTTACAAATTCTCATTGGTCAAGCAAGTAAAGCCGCGGGTAACAGCTAGTTTTCAATAAGTTAACATACATAAGAGATGAGTACAGTGAGATACGGGTCAATGTAGACATTAATGCATCACTACCTGCATTTTTTTTTATAAAAATGTCCTTTTTTATACCTCTAAGAATATCTGTACAAAATTTCATTAAAATCGATTGAATACTTTTAGCGTAAAAGCGTTACAAAGAAACTTACATTCACATTTATAATTACATATTTATAATACTAGTTGTTACCTGCGATCTCGCTTGCATGGTCAATGGCAGTTAATACGACATACTATAGTGTCTAGTTCGTATATGCATTAATTAGAAGGTTTTGAAGTAGCTGAATTTTCATGTTTTTGACAAACTATCATATATCTGTCAAAATTATAAAAAAAAAAAATAAAAATGTTTCCTATGTCCTCTTTAAAAAGTCCAAGAGTATGTGTAATAAACTTTAATGACAATTGAGTAGTTTTGTCATTAAAGCGTAACAAACAAACATACATTCACATTTATAATATTAGTACGGATACTACATGCTATTTTTTTTTCAACTTCACGCTGTAACCCGCATATAGCAGGGTAGGCAGAGGGAACCAGAGAACCTAGTGTTAAGACACTCCATTCTCTTTCAACAATTCCGTTCCCCACTTTCCGCTGAATTGAGGCATTGCGTGTTGAGTGGCGAAACTCAACGACGCGCTTTTGCCTTGTTACCAAGCCCAAAAAATGAAAATAATAAATTTTACATTTCCAGGAGTGGGAATCGAACCCACAACGTCGCGTTTACAGTCGCACGCTTGTGCCTCTACGCCACGACAGGCGAGTTATTGTATAGTATAGTAAACATTGCCTTTGCTCAGCCAACCGGAATATTCACGGTAAACAGTGTTAGGAGCTAACGGCGGCAATGTTAGAGTGATTGCCTGCATGTATGACTGTTGGTGTAAACCTTTCAATATATATGAGAATTTACAGATCTGCGAATGGTATTAACGATTGCTTATTGTTGAATATTTGGATTGTTGTTTTGATTTATTATTGTAAATGTGGGGTGTTGGGTTCGATTTTCTCTTGGAGTAAGGTTCATATTCAGGTTATTTTCAATTATTTGTACTGGTAAGATAAATCAAGTTGTTGAGTTACACCACTCCATGCATTATTTCGATTTATGGTGAAAAATAGTGACTATGATTGTCTTAGTACTAATTTTTTTCTGACTACCTTGCTATGATGAAAAAAGAGTGAGTTTTTGTAGTAATTTTTATTTATAAGCTATATTTTTTTAATATTATAAATCTCTTATTTCTAAACTATCCCAATAGGATTCAAACCCAATGATCTCGGGTAAAGTCAATAATTACTCAGCACACCACGGGTCAAATATACATTATTAAAAAAATTGACATACAGACATTTAAGTTTGTACAATAAATTTCTTAGAGCGGGAATTGAACACTAAACCTTCAATTTACTAACAAGATTCATTCACTAGGCCAAAAATATAAACACCTTATATGATTTTCGCCGTTGAGTCTCGCCACTTAACGCTTACTACCCCGAAATCGGCCGGAAATTACAAAATGGAGTGTCTAGACATTACTTTTTTTGATTCGGTTCTTTTTCTTATTTTTTTTTGCTGCACCACTGTACTGTCATTCTTTTATAATAATCGATTATTATTGGTGGTTGCCTGTAAGAAATCGCTATTAGTGATAAGGCCGCCATTGCACATTGATTTTAGGTACATGTACAATATAAATCAAAATTGTATACTTTTATGTGTGTGCAATAAAGTATTTTTCCCTGTGAGGCGACGGGGTTAGAATACAATTTCCCTCCGCCGCTGGGTAGCGCCCCGTGAGAGGCGGGTATCCCAGTAATTTGGTGGTAGGAGGTTCGTCCTCCGTCTGGCTCGCGACCACTATCATGTCATAGACGAACCGCCAAATATCTTATGATGTGTTCCGGTTCGATGGCATGTAAGCCAGGTTTTCCCTTTCCCATCCATCCTTTCCCCAAAATGTGGTGGTTCAGATAGCGGACTACATACATTGTCCTCCCCTTCCATCTATATCCTCTAGTTTGGCAACGCATCTATAACATCTTTGATCTACAACAGATGTTCATGGGCGAAGATAACCACTAACCATTAAGTGGTCCTTCTGCTCGTTTGCCATCTATTACGAAAAAAAGCTTGAAGCTATTCCTTTCAATATCTAATCACAATAAAGTGATACAAAACTTCATACATTTATATAGTGGCAAGAAGCAGTCGTAGCAAAGTTCCCTCACGTAAAATTGCAGTGGCAGTCAGTTGCAGTAAATATTTGAATTGTAGAACGGGATTGGTTTACTTTCTACGTATTCAAAGGCAGTGTTTACATCGAAATATAAAAATTCTTCGCGATTTGTGAGTCAGACGATTTCCTTGCTTAAACTTTGGGATGGTTCTTATAGTCTAGTACAGTTTTGAATGTTTTCATTTATGGTATTGGTATTTCTTTTTTTTTATGTGTTCTTTCTTTTTTTCGTTTCATCTTCTAGTTAGTAATTTATTTTCGTTTTACTAAGCATGATGTATACTGTGGCTGTTTGGTTATTTGTATGTACTGATATAAACTTATGTTGGCAGATCAATAAATTAAATATATAAATAAATTTATTGGCTTCAGTGATAAAAATGATAAGTAACGACAGGTCGTGGCGCAAAGGTAAAAGGCGCTGTAAATGCGACAGGTTGTGGGTTCGATTCCCAGTCCAGGAAATGGAGTTTTTCATTTCCTTAGTTTGGTAACAAGGCAAAGCGCGTCGTTGAGTTCTGCCACTCAGCATGCAATGCCTCAATTGGGAGGTAAGTGGGGAACGGAGTATCTTAACACTAGGTTCCCTTCTACCCTGCTATATGCGGGATTCAGCGAGAAGCTATGTATGTATGTATGATTTTTTTTATATAATAGGATAGACAGAGAAACCCTTTGTTCTCCGTTTTCTGTTCAATTTTGATACATTGCGTTCTAATAGTCGTTGAAGTAGTCTAGTCTAGATGTATTTATTGAGCTATGTCGAAAGTATTTTTATACTTATTATAATTTATGTTTTGTTAGAATCTCTGTTTTTAAAAAAAAAAACCGCTAATTAAAGATTATTTCTTGAAAAATCATTTGGCAAGCGAAAACGTTTTTTGTTACATATTTTAAAGCTTTTTAAAGGAAATAGAAAAGTATCACGAATTACCCAACTCATCAGAATTTAATTAAATTTAAATTTGAACACACATATAATAACAGAATCATCGAAATTGGTTCATCCAGTAAAAAATTATGCGGTAACAAAAAAAATACAGTTTAATTGGAAACCTCCTTCTTTAGAAGTCGGTTGAAAACAAAAAGCAACCTAGTTAGCTTAATAAACTAGCCTATACACATTTACTGAGCCGTAAGTGATATATAAAATGATTTGACAGATTCATTCATGATTAATGTTGGAATTCATTTTAAACGACGAAATTACTATTTTAAATTACATTTTCAATATAATTTCATACGAATACGAGTACATCTCGAACTGTTACTGATTTTATTCCTGGACATAATTTATGACTTTAGGCCAATGCGTATTGCGTTTGTAGTTATTACTGTATATTAACAGTATGAAAAACCAGTTCAGTTCAGTTCTTTAATTATGGCGTTTCGAGCGTGAAAAGCCAGTTTAAATTTGATTTTGATGGATTTTATTATTGCGTTTGGGTTGTTTGAGTTTATGAATGTTTAAATAAAAGCAGCTATGAATTATAGTAATATACTGTACTATTGGTTAAATAAGTCATATTCATATCTTGTATAGTGAGAAAATAGTAGGAAATGTACTACTATACGTTCTGTGTACCATTTCCGTTCCCCACTTCCGCCGCATGAAGGTTTTGCGTGCATTTTCATTTCATGGAGTGGGAATCAAATCTATAACTTGTCGCGGTTACAGTTGCATGTGCCTCTGCGCCACGACAGGGCTATTATTCATATTAGTATATCTTATGAAAATAATCTTAATTACATAATAGATGTTTGAACTCGGGTGGAAAACTGCGAACGGAGAGTATTGACTGATTGATTGTCTTGGTTGACTGTCTACGTAATATATAAATATTACTTATTACGTTAACAAATTAACAAAATAAACCAAGTCCAGTCTGGACATAAAAATTGTAATTTCACAATATATGTGCAAATTCAAGGCATTACGTGTTGAATAACGAGACTCAATGCAGCACTTTGTCTTAACAGAATGGAGGAATGAAAATAATTTAAATATAACCCTTTCCTCGAGTGGGAATCGAAGCCACAACCAATCGTTGACAGTCAAAGGCTGTTCCACTGTGCCACGATGGCCTCAAAAAAAAAGATGAGTATTCGAAAGCTCTTAGTATACAAGTTTTTGTGACATGTATATCTTTTTTAGCTTCAGGCTGTCCCCGCATATAGCAGGGTAGGCAGACGGAAACTGAGAACCTAGTGTTATGACACTCCGTTCCCCACTTTCCGCCGAATGTATGTATATTAAAGGCATGTATATTACATAGTAAATTAGTTTCCTATTAGCGTCTATATAAAGCAAACTTCTCAAATGATTTTGGGTTTCAATATCCTGTCGTATAAGCTTCAAAGGAATATCTTACTTACTTTTGTATATACATATAACAATAAATAATATCGTTCGTAGATTATGTTTAAATTATTTTCATTTCTTCGTTCTGATAAGACAAACGGCGTTGAGTTCTACCACTTAATATGCTATTTCAGATAGAAATTAATTTTTGAAATGTTTTGGGCAATATAATACTATTTTTTGTTTAATAATAATTTTATATCAATATTTTCTTCGTATTTATGAGAATATATATTTTTCATGAGAGCATAGTTGCTTACAATCACTATGGGGAACTAATTATTATCAGTTTCCTATTATCCAAAAAAATATATGCAAAAACGGTAGAGAAATAATAAGCACGTTTATGTTGGTATATACGAGTTTGGTGGTAGGAGGTTCGTCCTCCGTCTGGCTCGCGACCACTATTATGTCAAAGACGAACCGCCAAATATCTTGTGATGTGTTCCGGTTCGATGGCATGTAAGCCAGGTTTTCCCCTTTCCCACCCATTCTTTCCCAAAAATGTGGTGGTTCCGATAGCGGACTACTACATTATCCTCCCCTTCCGTCTCTATCCTCTAGGTTGGCAACGCATCTACAACATCTCTGGTGGTGTAGATGTTCATGGGCGAAGGTAACCACTTACCATCAGGTGGTCCTTCTGCTCGTTTGCCATCCGTTATCCATAAAAAAAAAATATATATATACGAGTATGTAGCTGAATAGTATAAAACTATAAATTTACTAATATAACATAGTGTTTCGTGAAACAGTGTAGAGAAACTAGACCGAGAACTATTGTGAAAAATAGAACTAGACGACTCTAGAAGTACAGAAACAAAAATAAGTTTTACACAAATCATTATTTGTTTTTTATAATATATATTATTTATCTTATCTAAAACTCACCTGAAGACCGATCCCTGGTGCCAAGCACTGAAGCTATTTGGGGACGCTCTTCATTTATGACCAGTTCCGCTTGTTCACTGTACACTGAGTGCACAGTGGAGATACAGGTCAGTCTAAGCTGGCCACGCTCGAAGCTGTCCGGACGTACCATGAAGGAAAGCTGACTGATTGACGCCACCTGGGAAAATATATTAGAAATTAAATTTATTTGTCAAATATAACCAGTATTATTTTCATACATTTATTCTGGCTACCCGTAGTATTACTGGTAGTTTCTTACCATATTACACTGACTAGTAAGATTATTGGAGATTTTAATTCCAGTGGACTTATTAACTTCACGCTGTATCCCGCATATAGCAGAGTAGGCAGAGAAAACCTGATAACCTAGTGTTAAGACCATCTGTTCCCCACTTTTCGCCGAATTAAGGCATTGCGTTCTGAGTGACGGAACTCAACGCCGCGCTTTGCCTTACGACCTAACCCAGGAAAATGATAATACTAAAGTTTTACATATCCTGGATGGGAATCGAACCCACAACCTGTCGCGTTTACAGTCACACGCTTGTGCCTATGCGCCACAACAGTAAAACATAATTATATTAATACTATATACATATGATATTAATAAAACTTTATATTCACAAAAGCATAAGACACCATAGCGGCTCAGTTATGACATATCTTACTGATATACGACGTTCAAGGATTCGATTCCAACTTGATAAAATTTATACAATTTCAAACTTCTTCTTATTTCTTTCATAGTCGTGAAACTAAAGAAAATATAGTGCCAAGAGACTCTTTTCCCCACTTTCCGTCTTAATTCCAGACATTATATGTTAAATTGCAGAAATAAACGAAGCGCTTCGTCAAGCAGAAAGGAAAAATTAAAATAACTATGATATATAGTTTTCCTGGATGGAAATCGAACCCACACCTAATCCCGTACATTCAGGATTCATTCAATATTTCAAATATAAATTTTAGAATGGTGTTTGTTGTTTTGAACTTTGAGAACTAAGTAAGTTAGATCAGTCCAGTGGTTTCAATAACTTGAATATCCAATTTACATGAGTTGCCCAAGTATTAGTAGTTTTGGGTCTGGGCGTTCCAACAAAAGCATTTATCAATTTAATCGATGCATTATGTGTACCTAAATTGGTTTTAAGCAAACATTTTAGTATTAAATGTGATTTACTGTATATTTAAGGTACAGCAAAAGTAAAGCCTGTCGTGGCGCATCGGCATAAGCGTGTAAATGCGAGAGGTTGTGGGTTCGATTCCCATTCCAGGAAAGACAATATTAAATAATATTTAGTATTTTCATTTCCTTGCTCTGGTTACAAGGCAAAGCGCGGCGTTGATTTCCGCTACTTAGTTTAATTTGGTGAAAAGTGAGAAACCGAATTGTTTAAAGAGGAAGGAGTGCCTTAGCTCTAGGTTATTTGCTTCTTTCTGCCTACCCTGCTATGTGCAGCACAGCGTGAAGCTATAAAAAAGATAGCAAAAAGTAGGTGTACGCTTTATCCCGCATAACACGTAGTCAGAGAGAACCTAGTGTCAAGACACTCTGTTCTCTATTTCCGAATTCGAGATATTGTGTGTTAAGTGGCGGAAATTAACGCTGCATTATGTTTTACCAGAGTGGAGAAAAGAAAATAATTTAAATATAATCTTGCCGCCTACATGACGTCGCACCACGATGACCTTAATTATTCTTTGCGTTTTCATGGGTTCATACTGCGGGTGCCGCGCCCATAACGTGGCAAATATGAAAGGTGATTACTGCTTGGGACTTCAGACCAAGGTGTAGTCTTAAGGGCCCCTTTAAAATACATTAATCTGCCTGTACTATCTGTGCCTCTCTCTCTACCTAGTAAATTTGTTATTGTCTGAGGCGACTGCGGTGCAGTGGAATAGCGTTAAACTGTACACGCGATTAGTTTTGGGTTCGATTCCCGCTCGGAGATATGATTAATTTATAAATATATATTTAATTTATTCCCAGTTCTCCGCTCTGGTAAGACAAAGCGCGGCGTTGGGTTCCGTTGAGTTCGCTTAACACGTAATGTGTGAAATGAAAAGCGGCGGACGGATTGTCTTAACACTAGATTCATTCTGAATACCCTCCTATAGGAGATAAAGCGTGATGCTATTTTTTACTAATGTCGCTTTCAAAATACAAATAGATTGTTTTTTAATCAATTTTTATATATTTTTTTGTATAAAAAAATATTTTTGATTACCTTTTTAGAAGTTTGCACAGTTGGAGTAGGATCAGTGACGTCGTCATCCAAACCAGGATCTATATTACGTGACGTGGGAAACATCACTGAATCTTGACTTGGTAGAATCTCTCCGTCCTAAAAAATGATGATTTATTATTATAAATATGTTAAAGATAAGCTAGTAAATATTTAGGAGGTTATAGAATAACTTGAGACTAATTTTAAAAATCCCGTGCCAAGCTTGAATAAGTTGTTAAGTCGACATTGCACATATATTTTGTTAATAATGATTTGTTTTTGATTATGAAATGCTTTACTTATATAAAAAAACAAGCAAAATAAACATGTATTTACATAGCATAAAAGCAGAATTAATATAGAAAACTTAAAATTTAAAATTCTCTTCTCGAAAAGTATGTGTTGGGTTTTGTTACAAAAAGTGAGTATAGAGAAACGAGTAACACCTGTCGTGGCGCGCGTATGCGGGATACAGCGTGAAGTTAAAAAAAGAGTGAGTTTAGAAATAATAAATAATAAATAGTTTATGTCGTTGACTTAATAATAAAAAGCGAGAGACATTACTTAAATGGGAGAGTGGTTGCTGAGGCAAAGCTTCTCGCTGTATTCTGCATATAGCAGGGTAGGCAGAAAGAAAAAAACACGCTTTGCCTTTCTACCAAACCCAAGTGAGTTTTATTACATATACATTTTAGATTTATCAACATATTAACGCTTAATATGGAATTTAAGAACTGAATGAAAATTATCTAAACTTTATTCAAAAACACGATAAACATTGAACACAAGTAACCTACCAGAACAAAGAAACCACCTATATTATGTATTCATTTCCCTTAGTGTTATCAAACGCTACAATCTTCGTAGTCAGCATTTGTACGCATGTTATCGTAATTACCTTATAAATATTTGGATGCCTATTAAGAGTAGTAGGGTAGGATAGGATAGGTAGGGAACCTAGTGTTAAGACACTCCGTTCCCTACTTTCCGTCGCATTGAGGCATTGCGTGCTGAGTGGCGGAACTCACCGCCGCGCTTTGCCTTATTACCAAACCCAGGAAATGAGAAATTCCATTTCCTGAAGTGGGAATCGAACCCACAACCTGTCGCGTTTACAGTCGCACGCTTGTGCCTCTACGCCACGACAGGCGTTTACACTAACTATATCAAAAATATTTTGTTCGTGAAGGTATACGAGTATACATTCTTTCTGGATCTATTTGTAACATGCAATCTGAACTAATGTAACTTTATCTCTTTTAAAAATCAATTCACCTTCGTGTTTTCTCCATACAATGTGACATTGGCAAATTAATTTGTACTCAAATGGTACGGTAAAATTTAAGAACTAGACTATCGAAAGTAGTTCTATGAAGAAAAACCAGCTTATCGCTTTATCCTGTATCAGCGTAGTCAAACAGTTTTCGCCTAAATTTAAGACCAAATTGTATAAAGGATATTATAATTAAGATTATAACATGTTTTAATAAAAAAAAAATATTTCAAATAAAATAAAATATAAAATTATTACGAGTAACTCAAAAACTACGCAATCATATACAAACAAAATCATCATAATTGGATATCCAAGAATCCAACAGAAGAAAAAAAAACACATAAAAAAAATACGTCGAATTTTCTCAATCGACGAAATTGACTATTTTTTCTTTCTTCTTCTTTTGAAATCGGTTAAAAATCAAACATATCAAAATAATCTTTAGAGCTATCGAAATTTTATGACCACTCATCTTTCCGGGCAACAATAAGAACATTATCCGCGAAAATGAATATGTTCAGCGAGCGAAATGATTGAGGGCGAAAACATCGTTTGTTAGCGTACCACCATTAATCACTGTCCCGAACCAATTAGACTATAATAATTGTTCTATCAAAAACTCGAATCACAGAATATTGCTAAACATGAATCGAGCTATTTTTGTTTTAGATTCACGCTGTATCCCGCGCTTAGCAGGATAGGTAAAGGGAACCAGAGAACCTATTGTTAAGACACTCCGGTCTCTTTTAACATTTTCGTGTCCTTACCGCCGAATTCAAGCATTGCGTGCTGAGTGGCGGAATTCGACGCGCTTTGAAACACTTTTTGTACATACATACGCACGCTGCACGCTGTATCTCGCATATAACAGGGTAGGCAGAGGGCACCTAGTGTTAAGGCACTCCCACTTTCCGCAGAATTGAGTGTGCGTGTTGAGTGGCGGAACTCAACGCCGCGCTTTGCCTTGTTACCAAACCCAGGAAATGAAAAAATCCATTTCCTGGAGTGGGAATACGCTACGACAGGCCCCATCGAGTTACTTATGATTCGAAAATTACTTTCCACTGTTTGTTTTTACAAAAATTTGAATGGATGACGCCGCGATTGATTGATGTGTACTTTAGATTATGCTGTACAGTGTTTCTTTTCACCGAAAATTTCTGATCGACTTAATTAATGAAGGGAGTTTTTGACGTTGGAAAAAACAGTTCTGTTATAATGATATTTATATACGAGTATATTTATACAGTGGTGCAGTTGGGCAGTCTGACTATAAACGATTGGTTATGAGTTCGATTCCGATTCGGAGAAATGATTATATTTAATTATATGAGAGAGAAATGATTATATTTATCTAGTAAATCAAAGAGCGACGTTGACTTCCGCTAGTCAAATCGTATTGTCTTAAATGGGGATGGAAAGAAGAGAATAGAGCGTCTCAACATTAAGTTCTATCTGATTACCTTATTACGTATAAATTTTTTTACGGACTCTTGGACGGTTTCCAAGAGGCGCGGGTTCGATTCCCGCTGCGTTCAAATTTTTAAACGTTTTCTAAGTATGTTTTTCTGATTACCTAGCTATGGGGGGAGAGCGTCAAGCTGTGAAAAATAACTTTATGAATTAAAGTCTATATTTGTTTATACATTTTTCTATTGCAACACTAAAAGCAGTAGATGAGTTAAAGTAATTATAGACATCTTTAATTTTTACACAGCAAAATAACGCATATATCTAACTAACTTAATAACGATTTAAAAGAATAAACTTCTAACCAAACAATCTACTACATTCACAAAATATTACATAAAACCAATAATAAACAGTACTAAAAAAAACACAAAAAAAAGTCAAAATGCCAAAACTATACTTAAATATTGGTTACATACTTAAGATTTAAAAAAAATACTCAACAACTGCTCGTCAGATCTTAACTAAATTTAAATGGGACCGCATTAAAGGCACAGTCAATAACATATGCGGTAAGACATAGAAAAACATTAGAATTGATAATATTTTTTTAAAGTCGATTAAAAGCTCAACATTTATTTAACATATATACATAGCTTCACGCTGCATCCCGCATATAGCAGGGTAGGCAGAGGGAACCTAGTGTTAAGACACTCCGTTCCCCATTTTCCGCCAAATTGAGGCATTGCGTGGCGGAACTCAACGCCGCGCTTTGCCTTGTTAAACATTTTTTAGGACATTTATTTAAAAAAAAAACAAATTCTATCAACTAATCTAAAATAAGAAGAATCAAAAAAACAACACTACATCCCAAATAACCTCAAAATGCCAAAACTACACTAAAATATAGTCCACAAAACAAAAAGTACCTACGATTTACAACAGAACAGTTACACCGCATTGCTTTTTTACCTGCACAGTATCCACAAAGGGCCCAAAAGCTTTCCATGGACTGAAAATGATATTGCTGTTCTCATCGCCCGGGGCTGTTGTACTACGACTTAGTTGTGGTAAATCAATAGATATGGCGGGGCTCGGCAGGATACGCTGTTGTATTATTGGTTTGCCTTGTATCTGTGGAAAATTGTATTGTAATTGTTAGAAAATTATTATTTGTATGTTTGGTAAAGGTAAAATGCGGCGTTGAGTTCCGCCTAAGCACGCAATGCCTCAATTAGGTGAAAAATGTGGATCGGATATTAAAAGAACGAAGTGTCTTAACACTAAGTTCTCAGGTTCACTCTGGTAATTCTGCTAAGTTCGGGACACAGCGTGTAGCTAAAAAAATGATTTAAATATGCTTTTGTTTATAGCTTCACGCTTGTTTCGAGATAGTGAATAAGAACCTAGTGTTTGACATTCCGTTTTCTAATAAGGTGTCAATATATAAATATAGAAGGGCCCGCTCGCTTTGCTTGCAACGATCAAAAAACGAACTTAAAATTGATTAAAGAAACTGACATACAGTTTCAACAATTTTGTCGATCGATGCACGCAGGAACGAAATCACATAGTACAGCGGTGAAAAACATTTATATAAAATTGAATGATATACATATATATTTAAACATTGAAACTATCATGGCATTTTGGAGCAGGGCCTAACAGTAGACCCGATAGTTGTAAGCTTAATTCCCACTGGAGTAATGATTGTATTAAAATTTCTATTCACGCTGTATCCCGCGCATACCAGGGCAGGCAGAGGAAAGCTGAGAATCTAATGTTAAAACATTCCGTCCTCTTAAGATTTCTAATTCCCACTTTCCGCCATGCTGAATGGTGGAACTCAACGCCGACTCTAAATAAAATGCACGAAAAAGTACAATTAATATGAATTAATAAAAACTACTTTCGCCATTTTATCTAAATTTAAATGACACCACATTAGAAGGATTAGCTATTACTTTTTAAAAAATCATAAAAACGCATTCACGCAGAAAAAGATTTTGAGGAAACACATAAAACCAGAACAATCAAATTTAGAACGACCTCCTTTTTTGAAGTCGGTGAATAAAGAAGCTTTTTGTATTACTTCTCTAAGCACAAGTGATAAAATAGAAATTGAGTTTATATATTGAATATTTTCTAAGAACCGTCTAAAATATACGACTATATTACGAGTATTTGGAGTGAAAATCAAATAAAAGTAACATGTTAGAAATTTGTCGCTATAGAATTGTTATCATGTTTGTCATATACAAGTTGAACTAAGGTCGTGAGTTCGATTCTCACTCGCGGTAATGATCATATTTAAAACATGGAAACTTACATTCATATTTATACCATAAGTATGGATATAAAGTTGCCTAAGTTACTGCTAAGCTCCTTATTACATCAGCTACCTGCCAGTAAAAGTCATTTAACAGATTAGCCGGAACAAACAGATTGACAAAAATTGTAAAAAAATAGTATTTTGGTATATACCGTAGATATATTCATATAAATGTAGTAACAGACACAATTTTATCTTTACTAGTGTCCCCGTTGACGCGTTAACAACGCGTTGTCTTTATCAATGTATATGTCACTTTATATAAACATGATGTCAAACCATTGTAGTGTAATATTTATTTTGTTAAATTTAATATACTTTTTATGCATTATTTAACAAAAATGTTAATATTCTGCACTTCTTCTCTGTATAAACTATAAGTGTGCCAAATTTCGTACTCCTACGTCCGCGTAATTTTCGTAAAAAGGGGTACAAAGTTTTTGCTTCACGTATTTATATATAGATGTATAGGTATTTTCAATCCAGCTCTCTAACACAAAGCCCAGCATTTAAGTTTTGGCCATTCAACACGCTATATATGGAAATCGGGCGGAAAGTAGAGAACGAAGTGTCTGAGGCACTTAGCCTCTCTTACAATCCTACTATGGGAAATAAATCGCGAAGCTGCAAAAATATATATTAACTGTAAAACCAGTTAAAAATATTTTATTATACTATTCTAGTTATAATGTTTCCAAATATCATTAAATACCTAAAAAGCCTTATAAAGTTTCATCTATATACGTTCAGTAGTTTTTACGTGAAAGGGTAAGAAAAGTTGATCCAACTTTGGTATTTATAATATTAGTAGAATTACAAAAAGTATCAGCGAAAACAAACAACAACGTGCATCGATGGTGTCTGACTCCAAAATTCTAAGGGTGGGATCTAATAGGCAAACAAAATCATCTCCTCAGTGACAACATCATTCCTCAAAAATGCAAGTAATATATTTGAGGCCTATCGTGGCACAAAAGCACAAGCGACTATAAATGCGACAGGCTGTGGGTTCGATTCCCACTCCAGGAAATGAACATATTAAACAATATTTAGTGTTGTCATATTCTCTCTCTAGTAACAAGGCAAAGCGTGGCGATAAGTTCCGCCACTCAACACGCAATGCCTCGATTCGGCGGAAAGCGGGGAACGGAAATACTAAGAGAGTGTTTTAAAAATAGGTTCTCTGGTTCCCTCTGTCTGCTATATGCGAAATACAGGATGAAACTAAAAAATATAACTTTTTTTTTAACTTCACGCTGTAACCCTCATATAGCAGGGTAGACAGAGAGAACCTGAGAACGTAGTGTTAAGACACTCCGTTCTCTTACAACAATTTTGTTCCCCACTTTCCGCCGAATTGAGGCATTGCGTGCTGAGTGGCCGAACTCAACGCCGCGCTTTGCCTTATTACCAAACCCAGGAAATGAAAATACTAATATTTCCTGGAGTGAGAATCGAACCCACAACCAGTCACGTTTACAGTCGCACGCTTGTGCCTCTGCGCCACGACAGGCGTCAATAACTAATTTACTATAATATAATATGACTTAGTATTCTTTATCAGTCAATATCTAAGCTCGTTAATCTTGAAATCAAAGTGCGGACAAATAATATATGAGGATGTTACAAATTCCATTACAGTTAAGACTCCCGGGACATGGGACGAATC
Source organism: Philaethria dido (assembly GCA_033558755.1). NCBI lineage: Eukaryota > Metazoa > Arthropoda > Insecta > Lepidoptera > Nymphalidae > Philaethria > Philaethria dido. Next base: position 58,304 of record JAKGSA010000264.1, read on the forward strand.
GTATTTTTATTTTAGACTGGTTAGTGTAGGTTGCGTGAGCTATCGGAAACGAGGCTATTGTTTCAATGCTTTTAGCGTGCTCCTGTAGGGATTACTTTCTGTTAAATACAATGTTATATAATTGAAATGTATTGTTTGAAATAATACTTTTTCTAGGAAATTATTGTGAAATGTTTTGGGTTTATTTGATTTTTTTTTATTTTAATCTACTCTGAAAGAAGTTAAATCTGGTTCTTTATATTTTTTGTATTATTTCAGTTTTAATATTGCATCACCTTTAGATGTTATCATGATTTAATTTAAAACCCCTAATATTTCCACAAAAATATTGATATGCAGTACATATCTTTTTTTTCAATAGATTTAAAAAAGCGTTTTTTAATTTTTTGACAAAAAGAGCGAAGAATGTAGTAAGCACTCATTCAATGAACCATTGTGCGGTGAAACCATCTCCAAGCAGAGAGATGAGCCTAAAGCAATAGAGGTCTTGCTACCCAAGTGAAGACTTAAAGAGACCCTGTAAAATGCTTTAACCCACCACTCACCAAGCTCCTTTTTAGAACTAAATAAAAATGAATATTGTTTACAAATTTTCAATTTAGTAAATAACATAATATTTTTCAACTTTCACACACATGATATAAATATGCCGATAGTTCAAGTCCGTCGTTTATAAATAACCGGCGTATATCCAAGTTTAGGTAGAAACGATAGCAGGACGTCGCATGATCGAGTGCTGTCATCGCTCATGGCGACTAAGAAAATCGGTTTATGGAGTAAAGTGCGATGGATATCTATAATAATAACCTCGTACTCTTTCTGAAGTAATTTTCTAAATTGAGTGGTAAATGAGATGAACGAGACGTGATCATAAACTATACGGGTGTGTTATTGGATTCTATCGGAAATTGAAATGTTTCTATGTTTTCGTTTTGATGACATTTTTTTTCTTTGGTAACAATGGTTTGGTAATGATTTCTTATTATGATAGGAATTTTATGGTCAAAACTATTTTCTACATACGAGTTCTGAGCTTCATACCTTTGTGGAAAATAGACGTTTATTTACGTTAAATTAAATTACTCAATGGAATTGGCAAAGATGGTTGATGGCACTTAGTGATTAGACTTGACGAAGTCCAAAACGACTTACTATGTACGCGGCAGCTTTAAAGTCGCTCCTATAAAGGATAAATTAATAAATAATTGCTTAAGATGGTGTGGACACATTAAAAGATGGGACGAACGCCATATTGTGAATTTGGCTTTAGAGCCGTCCGCCTTTGACCTTGTGGTCATTTATTGCTAGAGACTTACTAAACCGAATTGCCTAAATCGACAAGAATTACACATTTTGGCGCAGAAGAGAAAGGAGACCTGACTCCAAATAATGGCATAAAGGCTAGAAGAAGCAGAATAATGGAATTGGCAATTGTCCATAATTCATCGTTATGCTTTAGATTTTTTCAGAAATTCTTGTGATTAATGAAATTTATTAAATGCTAATGTTTTTGACGTTTTCTGTAGAAAGTGTTAAAATGTTAGTTTAACAATCTAAAGCATAGTATTAATAGTTAAATAACTACTTATGGGAGAAAAAGATTGTCAACGAAAAAGATTTATTGTCAAATAAGAAACAAAATAAACTATACCCAGAATATACAAAATTGTTTTGGTTGGTCGTTCAATTTGTAATATTATTTCATACCCTGAATCCACGTTACATATTCTGAATATGAAAAAATCTAACATATCCCGGTGATAAGTGACGTGTTGGGCCGCGGCGGCAGATGTCAAAAGTTAGTGACAGGTAATCACTGTCATATTATTTTAAACGTAACATTTCCTTTGCTTTCAATGTTATTTTGCGTTATGTGGTATTAAATTATCTGTGACAGGTAAGTCTAATCCATAGGTCTATTTATTTAGATTTTTTAAAGTATATTACTTTTTTCTTATGTGAAGCATGTAATAAGGTTAATAAGAACTGCAACATATTTCTTTAGATTGTTCTTTGTCCGAAATATTTATAATATATTATAAAACATCCAATTTGCGTCATTAATAGGATTATATGATTTATAATTTATTTACATATGGATGCCAATTATAAGACGTAGATTTAATGTAACAAAACAAAGTACAGTTGATATCTGATTTAACATGAGTCACAAGACTTCCCAAATGGCAAAATAAAAACTTAAAGATGAAAAAAAAATAATAATTAATTTTCCATACAAATTACTTAAAAAAAACCAAATCAAACAATACATAACCAAATCTTTAGAATATTAAAACAGAGCAAATACGAAATTCACCGCGTTCACCAGAAATTAAGTGAACATTTTTATTTGAAGCAAAAATTTCAACATTACTGCACTCCAATCGTCCTGAATATATTACAAGGACGTTACCAAGGTTAATGACAGTGGAACAGAAAAGAATAAAATGGAATTAGCTACACAAAGAGCTACGGACGCGACTTGAATAAATTTCCCATGCATGACTTTTTACCTCCACGCCATTTGGGACTGCGCGCAGAATTATAACCGGAACTACGAAAAAAATATAGATTTTTTTTACAGTTATCCATGCCATGGATTGTGAAGATTTACGCGTCCATCTTCTAAATTGGACACAAAAATGATATTTTTTTTGGGTTGAATTTTTTATTTGGTTTTGTCAGGCATTGGAATAACACTTCGAATACTATATTGGCCCCAAAAATATTATTTACATAAAATATTGTGTAACTAATATTTTGGAGGTTATCGTAGCAAGACAGCGTTTGTCTGTAAGCACGATTGGTTGATGGTTCGATTCCCAGTCTGGGGGCTTATTATATTTTAAATATTTTCATTATATCTTCAAAACAAGTCTCGAATATAAGCGGAAAGTGGTGGGCGAAGTGTCTTAACATTAAATTATCTCTGACTATCCTATGTAGAATATAGCGTGAAGTTACTTTAAAATTATCGTAAATGAATAGATTAAAAAAGTCATTCGTTATATTGACATAGAAGAGAATTAAGTTAAGATTTGTCAAATTTTAACTAAATTTGAACGGAAGAACTCAGAATCACTAGCTATCATATAAGAAAAAAATCACCAAAATTGATCCACCCAGTAAAAAGTTATATATGTAACACACATTAAAAAAACAATCGAATCTATAACCCCCTCCTTTTCATAACCAAATAGAATAAAAAAGCTCTTAAAGACACTCTCTCTACGTTAAGACAGACGTCACATATTCAGGAGTTATGACGCATGATATCTTTTTCACCCTGTATAATCATATATCCATTATTAAATGTACTTCACTTGACTTTGTCTTCACTGCCTCTTTATGTACTGCCAATGGTAATGGTATATATATGATGTTGGAAGAAAATAAAAGTGTCCTAAGTCTTGATTTTCAAAAAAATTATAATTAAGGTTTTAACAAGAAAAGACAACCGACTTCAAATAAAATGAATTAAAAAGGACAATTATTACGAGTAACTCCAAAACTATCTTAAATAAATTCAAATGCCACATTAGAAGTGTTAGCTATCATATAAAAAAAAATCATCAAAATTGGTTCACTTTAAAAAGTTATGCGGTAACACACATATAATGAATACAGTCGAATTGAGAAATTCCTCCTTTATCCGGAGGTTAGGTCTTTTATTTATAATAAAATCAAAATATTTTTTTTTAACTTCTCGCCGCATCCCGCATATAGCAGGGTAAGCAGATGGAACCTGAGAACCTAGTGTTAAGACACTCCGTTCTCTTACAACAATTCCGTTCCCCAGTTTCCGCCGAATTGAGGTATTGTGTGGTGAGTGGCGGAACTCAACGCTGCGCTTTGCCTTGTTACCAAATCCAGGAAAATGAAAACACTAACATTTCCTCGAGTGGGAATCGAACCCACAACCTGTCACGTTTACAAATGCTCTATATTAAAAAGTAAATATTTATAAGTATAAGCATTTAAATTGTATTTTATTATAAAAACACATTTTTTTTCCTAAAATTTTAAGTTGTACCTCTTTAGTCCCCCACGAATCATATAACCAAATATCGAATCTGCCTAAGCAGACTATTAAGTGCAGATATCCTAATTGAATTCACGTACTTGCTAAGCGGCAATAAAATTGTGCGAGGAAGTCATAAGATTTATACATATGAAGTATTAGATACGGGGTATTATAGATGACGTATAGTAGTGGATTCAAATATGGAAATATTTAAATTTAATATGAGCAAAGCAGTTTATTTGATTTATGATTTAATGTAGCTAAACTTTTATTTATTTTGTAGTTTCATGCTTTATTTAGCATGGTAAGTTAGAAAGATAGAACGTTATTTCAAGACATTCTGTTTTCCTTTTTTTCCCCAATTTGAGATATTACGAGGTGTGTAGTGGAAAAACGCCGCGCTTTGTCTGCCTTTCATTTGAATGTCTGTCGTGGCACAGAGGCACAAGCGTGCGACTGTAAACGCGACAGGCTGTGGGTTCGATTCCCCCTCCAGAAAATGGAATTTCTCATTTCCTGGATTAAGTAACAAGACTAAAGCGCGGCGTTGAGTTCCGCCACTCAGCACGCAATGCCTCATTACGGCGGAAAGTGGGGAACAGAGTGTCTTAACACTAGGTTCTCAGGTTCCCTCTGCCTACCCTACTATATGCGGGATACAGCGTGAATCTATGTATCTATTTGTCTTGTCAAAGCCAAAATAAGAAGTTTATTTTATGAACGTCAAATAATTGATTATATATTCTTTATTGCACTTTAAATAAAAAACACATGATACAAGTATAAAAATTGAGTTAAGAATAGGTTAACAGTTTACCACGGGTTCACTAAATTTAATGCCAGGTTTGAGACCTGAGAAGAACCGGCGCCAGAAACTCAGTGGAACTTTTTTTATTAGTCGTCGGAGCAGAGAAACGAACCACTACGCCACTATGACCTCTCTTTCTCTATAAGCTATTGCTTGGATTATTCAATATTTAATAAGTTAGGCACTTTTAAGGTTTCGTTTAAAACACTCTATCCGTTATAGATTGAATCACTAATTAGAAATATGATATGGGATTTATAATATTTTTTATAACCTTATACACCTTACAATGAGTCAGATGTACAATACTTAAAAATCTATTAGAAAATAGTAGATCTTAACCTATATTGAATAATTAGTTATAACGCCTGTCGTGGCGCAGAGGCACATGCGTGCGACTATAATCGCGACAGGTTGTGCGTTCGATTCCCACTCCAGGAACTGTAAAATTTAGTATTTTCATTTCTTGGGTTTGGTAAAAATGCAAAGCGCGGCGTTGAGTTCCGCCACTCAACACTCAATGCTTCAATTCGGCGGAAAGTGGGGAACGGAATTGTTGAAAGAGTATGGAGTGCCTTAGCACTAGATTCTCTGGTTCTCTCTGCCTACCCTGCTGTATGCGGGAAAAATTATAAAGGTCATCATGGTGCACTAGGTCAACTCATTACCTACTATGCAGGAACATCTGTGAAGCTTAAAAAAATAGAATGGTCTGGAACATCTGACGTGAAAATAAAAGATCGGCATATTATAACATATTTGGAAAGAAGTTTGAAGTCGTGTTTTTAAACAGGATGGTCACTTTATCTCATGCATAAGGTGGGAATTCATGTGGTAAAACGGAATAATTTTGGGTCCAAGATTCAATAAATTGAAGTAGAATGGCAAGGGTCTGTTCCCTGTCTTGTTCCCATGGCCTCAACTAGTGACGCTAGAAAAGGAACGCCCTGAGGTTTTATTGGGTGTACGGTTGCCCTACATCTGCCGGTTAGAAGTCCCACATAACCAGTCCGAGTCCCCAATTGAACAGGCGTCCGTAACGGATTTCCTCACATTAAAAATAATTAAGATTTTTAACAAAAAAAGAAAATATCTTCATATATCTAAAAATGTAACATTATTACGAATAACTCAAAAACTACTCGTCGTTAAAGTGCAAGCACGCACATGTAGCGGGCATCAATTAGTTAGTAATAAGTACGTTTATATTTCTCTAGCACCTGAAAAACTTGTTTGTTCTTATCATTAAATAGCACCCTTTTACAAAGTTTGCCTTCAAATAAAAGTTGGTAGCCTCACAGCTTTGCCTTGTTTTATTGTTTTGCTAACAAATTGTTCTTATTCGAAACATATATATTTTATCTAGATATTTTACTTGTTAAAGTTATTTTTTAGGTGGTAGGAGGTTCGTCCTCCGACTGGCTCGCGACCACTATCATGTCAAAGACGAACCGCCAAATATCTTATGATGTGTTCCGGTTCGATGGCATGTAAGCCAGATTTTCCCCTTTCCCACCCTTCCTTTCCCCAAAATGTGGTGGTTCTGATAGTGGACTACTACATTGTCCCCCCTACCAACAGTATCCTCTAGGTTGGCAACGCATCTAGATTGTAGATGTCTATGGGCGAAGGTAACCACTTACCATCAGGTGGTCCTTCTGCTCGTTTGCCGTCCGTTGTCAATAAAAAAAAAAAAAAAAAATTACTAAGAGCTTCTATCGATTACAGTTTTTAACCGAGTTCAAAAAAGGAAGAGGTTGTCGATTCAACTATATTTTTTATGGTTGTTATCGCATAACTTTCTACTGGGCGAATCAATTTTTATAATTCTTTTTTTATATGATAGCTAATGCTTTTTATGTGATTCCATTCAAATTTAGTTAAGATCTGACGAGTAGAGATAATGAGTCAGTTATTGGTAAAGATATTAATTTGTACTGAAATTTATTCGTAGGTTTTCTTTTATTAAAATCTATATATACGTGAAGCAAAAACTTTGGACCCCTTTTTATGTAAATTACGCGGACGGACGGGCATGAAATTTGGCACACTTATAGCTTATATGGAGAAGGAGTGCTGATATGTTTTTTAAATAATGCAGAAAAATATATGAAGTTAACAAAATAAACGTTACACACACTACCATGGCTTAAAATCCATATTTATATAAAGTGTACATATCATATATTATACATTGCTAAAGACAACGCGTTGTTAACGCGTCAACGGGGACACTAGTCTTAATAATTACATGTTTCTAAATACTATTTTGAAATTATTTCCCATTTAAAAATCATCGAAATAACATATTCTGAACTATTTCAACATGCATATTCCGACAGCATAAAGGGACTAAGTTAATTATTATCAGTTAGTGTGGGATGAAAATAAATTTCACTTTGTTAAATTTTACTATACCCTAACCGACTATTCAGACCTTCCTACCCTCGTATATTGTGATAAAGCCCATGAGTAAGCCTTGCCCCATATCTCTTTGTTGTTTGTGGCAGCTTATTTATTAACTGGTCTTAGCCTGGTGATTCTCACGTACATTCGATATGTATTAATTTGTGTTTTACCATAGTCAAATTATTTGATATCACTTATAGATTGCGTGATAAGATTGATTGAGAGTTTAGGTATCCATTTTGCTATGTTAATTTTATTAATGGAATCTCAAAATGCATGTTCTATATCTTAAATAGAAGTCACACATTGAATTTGTATTGATATTTTTAACCGACATCGAAAATAGAAGAGGTCATCATTCGACTGTATTTATGTGTGTTACAGCGTAACTTTTTACTGTTTGAAGCAATTTTGATGAATGTTTTTTACATATAGGGGAAGAGGACAAAGTAGAAATGCGAATAAAAATACAGGATATTTCTGAGTTATTTCATATTTAATATTAAATTATATAGCATAATTTATATAGCATTAATAGCTTAGTATTAGTTACCGAAATAAGTATTTGATATATATTGGTATGTTTGAGTAATAACTAATTTACTGGAAAAAGACAATGGTTATGAGGCACTGGTCTTCAATTTCCGCCCATTTTTTAGGCATTGTGTTGGAAACCCAAGGCCTCGCTTTGTCTTAGTAAGAAAATCTTAAAACAATTTATATATATTACTAGCTGCATCCCGCGACTTTTGTTGCGTTACTCCCCATACATTCCCCAAAGAATATATATGCTAAATTTTAGGTTCCTATACCCAGTAGTTATTTTTATTTTACGTTGTCTGTCAGTCACTCAGTAACACATGTGTTTTATATATATTGAAATGTATATAGAGATACAGTCCCACAACGTTACGATGGCAAACAAAAAACCATACAAAAATTTCAACGTTCAGTTTTTTATATTTTCAAATATGTGAATGACACTTTAACATATTGTAAAGTGAAATGGGAAATGTACAGTGGAATATGTTTGATATTTCAAAAATTCCATGAATTTTTAAAATCCTAAGCTGGAGATACTAGAAGTTAAGACAATGTAATAAAGAATTTAGTGCATAATATAAAGTATACAGTGGAACACTATTTGACTGTAAATGCGAGTGGTAGTGAGTTCGATTCCCATTTAGATGAACAATTATTTTGGTTTACTTGCGCTGTGGGACTTAAAGGCGGTGTTAAGTTCCACCCTTCAATACGCAATATCTTGATTTCGAGAGAGTCTCTTAACAATAACTTTCGGTGTAATTTACTTTACGATAAAAAAGCTGTAAGTAATTTAAACTATGACAAGATATCACTTTTTCAGCTTCGCGCTGTATCCTGCACATAGTAGGGTAGGCAGAGGGAACCTGAGAATCTAATATTAAGACACTCTTTTCTTTTTCTACATTTACGTTCCCCACTTTTCGCTGGATTGAGGCATTGCGTGCTAAGTGGTGGAACTCAACGCCGCGCTTTGCCTTGTTACCAGACCCACGACATGACATATTAAATATTATATTAAAAAATCATTTCCTGGAGTGGGAATCCCACAACCTATCGCATTGACAGTCGCACGCTTGTGCCTCTGCGTCACGACAGACGATAAATGCAAAAACAGCAATAAAACAAGGACAAGATGACACTTAAATCTCTTATATCTAAAACATATATCAATATATATATATACATAGCTTCACGCTGTACCCCGCTTATAGCAGGGTAGGCAGAGGGAACCTAGTGGTAAGACACTCCGTTCCCCTCATACCTCAATTCGGCGGAAAGTGGGTAACATATATCAAAAATTCAATAAATAATTTAGTCAACGAGTATTCAGAGTCGTCATGCATAAAATGATATTCCAATAAACAATATTAACACACAAAACTTAAATAAAAACAAATAAAAACCAGTGAGCCGGTATAAATTGTACAATACAATTTTCACGGCGAAAGACGCACAACATTTGTTCAATTCAATTGAATTTACTCAACGCGAATCGAGTATTGTGAACATAGAAGGCCTCGGTTTCACTCGATTCTTATAATAGTTAAAAAATGCCTGGAATAAAGCTTTATGTTTTTTAGGTGGATTTTTTTCATTTTTTTTCAGATATTTTATTATAATATATATTTTTTTGTAAGAATAAAGAAGAGCGTGCTCAGGTGGTTTGGGCACGTCGAGAGGATGAGTGATGAATGGTGAGAAAGATATATGAAGTAAAGGAGAGCGGCAAGAGAGCTAAGGATAGACCTCGGTTGACCTTCGAGAACACAATATCAATGATACTGGAGGAAGGTCACGTAAAAAGTATGAGGACCCCCCGGAGGGCATGCATGAAGAGGTTAATGACTGTGGACTAGGCGAAAGAGGTATGCAGGGACCGTAGCGTTTGGCGCTCCGTTCTCTCTGACTACCCCGCTAGGGATAAAGCGTGGAGTTAAGTAAGTAAGTAAAGTTTTTTAACTGATTTAAAAAAAAAAGAAGATTCTCAATTCGATTGTTATTCTTTTATGTGTGTTACCGTATAGTTCTTTATTAGCTAAACCATTTATTTTATGATAGCTGTTTCTAATAAGGTCCCATTTAAATTTTGTTGAGATCTGACAAGTAGTTTTGTGAGTTATTTTAATTTTTAGTACAAATGCTATGAGTCAATATAGCGAGTTTGACTAATATGATATATGTATGTGAATACATTTGAAATTTGACTCGAGGATGGATGGATGTTTAGATTCTATGTCTAGATTAAACTTTACCTTATCAGAATAACACATAGGCTATAATATATACAGATATTGAATAATTTAAAAATAATATAACGGTAATATATTTTTTTTAACTTCACGCTGTATCCCGCATATAGCAGGGTAGGCAGAGGGAACCAGAGAACTTAGTACAGAAGTTAAGACACTCCATTCTCTTTCAACATTTCCGTTCCCCACTTTCTGCCAAATTGAGGCATTGCGTGTTGAGTGGCGGAACTCAACGCCGCGCTTTGCCTTGTTACCAAACCCAAGAAACGAAAATACTAAATTACATTTCCTGGAGTGGGAATCGAACCCACAACCTGTTGCGTTTACAGTCGCACGCTTGTGCGTCTGCGCCACGACAGGCGTTAATATCTAGTAACGGTAATATCTAGTATAATTATGAAATATGCTTCAAGGGTGTTTGATCAATTTAAATATATTTGTATGATTGTATCGAATTGAAATTTCACAATTTAAGTAATAATATTATAAATATTATGTGACATTTGCAAATTATTAAAACTATGTTTCTACTGTAAAGCGACAGGTTGTGGGTTCGATTCCCACTCCAGGAAATGAAGTATTTTCTTTTTCTGGGTTTAGTAACAAGGCAAAGCCCGGCGTTGAGTTCCGCCACTCAACACACAATGCCTCAATCTGGCGGAAAGTGGGGAACGGATTTGTTGAAAGAGAACGGAGTGTCTTAATACTAGGTTATCAGGTTCCCTCTGCCTTCCCTGCTATATGCGGGATACAGCGTGAAGTTAAAAAAAAATGTTTCTAGTGATTTTTTAGTTTAATTTATTTTTGTTGACAATAATTCAATTCTACTTATTCGTTATCGAAAGATGGTTGAGTGATCTAAATTACCAAGAACAAATTATTTTTTATATAAATAAGATAAAATTTTGTTCTAAACGAGTTATCAAATATTTTCGGAATTACTAATTTATATAAATATGCTATCTAAATAATTATTAAAATTACTTTCTAGGAAACTTCTAAGTAAATAATGTTATTTTAACTTGAAAAAACATTTGCTATGATTAAGATTTTAACAAACCGACTTCAAATCCAAAAAGCACAATTCAAAAAGATGAGGATGGCTTGATGTTTGTTACTCACTCAAAAATTATTAAATGAATCTAGATGAAACAGTAATGTAACAGTAATGTTGGGGGTTCGATTTCCACTCTAAGAAATGAAAATACTAAACATTTATAATAATATTTAGTATTTCCATTTCCTCGCTTTGGTAATAAGGTACGTGCGGCGTTGAGTTCCGCCACTCAGCACGTTGTCCCTCAATTCGGTAAAACGAAAGGAAATCTTAGTAGAACGGAGTGTCTTAAGACTAGGCCAATCCTGTTATGAGCGGGATACATCTAAGTGCATTTTCTATTCAATTTCAACCAATAACATAATAGTCTAGGACCCAAAACCAGCATATTTACAGTGAGACGTTAACCACTGTGCCATAAAGGCGTCAAAATATACAAAATGACATTTTATTTATAAAAACCATACTAATAAGAAACGAATATGCCTTGATAAACGTCACCACGCTTCATTTATCACGCGCACGTCTGACGTCAGGGTGTCGGGATGACGTCAGCAACGCAACTAATTGAAAGTTAGAGTATATTGAACTTTGAAACTAGTGTATTAAATCAAATTTACGCATTTTTTTAAAGTCTTAATATTACTTAGAACAAAATCATTGAGAAAACGCATTAAAATGGTTTTTTTTTCTTACCTTTGCTAGTCGCACTTAGAAAGGTATTAAAAATATTAAATAAATAACCATTGAGCTAGCGGCTCAGTGGAACAGCGTCTGACAGTAAATGCGATTGGTTGTGGATTCGATTCCCATTCAGGGAAATGATAATGATTAAATTCCTCATACTCGTAAAACAAACCGCATTGCGTTCCTTCACTCAACCCATAGTATTGAAATCCGACAGAAATGAACGAATAGAGTGTCTTGACACTAGTTTCTCTTTGACTATCCTATTATACGGAATAACGTGAAGTTGTTAATTACACATTTAAAATAAGTAAACCTCTTTTAGAAAACATATAGACATGATGTAACATGTATAATAATTGTTCATACAAATGATCTGCAGCAGCAGAACTCTGTAAAAATCTTATATAGCGGTTCTAATAACGAAAACAATTTATAAATTGTAATAACTGTACGAAAATTTCGACGTAGCTGGAAAGAACGTAGGGTTTAGTGGTCAGAGTGGTTGGACCGCTTTCAAGAGGCGCGGATTCAATCCTGCCACGTAATTTTAACTTTACATTGTAATAAAAGATTTGTGTAATTCGGCCATAATAATAAGTATCTAGATAAGTATCTAGTTTCATTATAAAATTTATAATAAAAGATACATCTGAGTGCATTTTGTATTCAATTTCAACCAATAACATAATATTATTCTAGCTAGTACCTATTGAATTTGTCTTTGATACTAGAAACGTCTTATGGAGAATTGCTTCCATTCAACTTGCTTACGTATGTATAATAAAATTTCTTACTTTATTTTATTACTATAGTAAATTGGCATATTGGTTTAGTGTAATAATTTTAAGGTTTTATAAAATATTAGTTTTTTCATTGTTAATTTTTATTTCCTAGGTTTGGTAACAAGGCAATACGCGGCGTTGAGTTCCGTCACTTAGAACGCAATGCCTCAATTCGACAGAAAATGGGGAACGGAACTGAGGGTAGGAAGAGAGAACCTGAGAACCTCGTGTGAAGACACTCTGTTCTCTTAAGCTTTCTGTTTCTCACTTCCCGCCGAATTGAGGCAAATTGTTAGCATGATGCTATAAAAAATATTTATTTTCCTATAAATATTTTGATCAAGAAACTATAGTATAAGGTAGAGGATATGGGAAGAGAATGTGGATGTTAATAGGACAGTGGAGACTTAATAACATAGAATATTTTTTTTAAAATAGTAATAAATTATAATTGTGAAAAATTGTGTTAATTTACTGTTACAACGAATAGTCTAATAATAATTGGCTTAAGAAATAATTAATACTCACGTCTTTTCCATTGAGCAGCCAGGTTAGGTTGGCTGGTGGGTCTGCAGGTGGGGAGGTACACTGGGCTCGGAGTGAATCTCCTGAAGCATACCACCCCTTCTCCGCCTTGATTTGTGGCTTCTCTGAGGGTAGTTCTGCAATGAATTAGATTAAATTAGTTGCTTAATAATTTAGTCCTTTAAAGCTAAGATTGAAATATAAATGCGTAAATATATGCGTATTTTCTTCGCGGAATCTAGCAGTAATCACATTCATTTTCACGTTGAAAAGTATATATATACAAAGTAAGTATATATTACTACGTACTGGTGTTTCCTTTTACGCGTTAACAACGCGTTGCCTAGCAACATATATGTTACTTATATAAACATCAATAAAAAGAGGCAAATTTGCCGTAACCGTGCATTCGTTCGGTCCTCTGGAAAAAATTGGAATGAAATGAATTTTATTTCGTGAGAAATCACATAGACCTCCACAACAACTATTATATAAAAAGAAAAAAGAATGATCAAAATTAATTTCGTCAGCAAAAAGTTATGAAGTAACAAATATAAAAAATAGTTGAATAACGTTTTTTAGAAGTTATTTAGCAAAGTAAAAACCAATTAAATTAACATTGAACGAGATGATAAGTCTTGAGAGTTTCTCTTTTTTTGAATTCGGCTAAAAGTATATAAGTTCTTAGCACTTACTCGCTTTCAACTAACCGGCAAACAAACGTGCCGTTATAAAGGTCAAAGTATTTACCTCAAAGTGCCCGCATGTGTGAAGATTTGTTATAATCCTCTCCAGGGATAGGAAGGTGTAGACTGCGGTAATTATGGAAATTGTACGTACTTTATCTGAGCACTGTCGAATTAAGTTCTTATATGGCCCTAAGGTTGGCCTTTATGATCTCGTTTAATATGAATTCGTTTGACGTGATTTTATTTTGTAACCTACTTTAAAATAAGAGACCAGTCGTGACGCAGAGGCACGAGCGTGCGACTGGGAAGGCGACTGGTTGTGGGTTCGATTCTCACTTTAGGGAATGAAAATATGAAATATTTATCTATATATTAATACGTTAAGCAAAAACTTTGTACACCTTTTTACGAAAATTATGCGGACGAAGAAGCATGAAACTTAGCACACTTATAATTTATATAACGAAAGAGTGCAGAACGATAATATTTTTTTTAAAATAATGCATAAAATATATATTAAATTAATAAAATAAATGTTACACACACTACCATGGCTTGATATTCATGTTTATATAAAGTGACATATACATTACTAAGCAACGCGTTGTTAACGCGTCGATAACTAAATATTAATTGTCGCGTCCCCACTAGTAATTATTAATATTTAGTATTTTCATTTCCTCGTTTTAGTAACAAGGTAAAACACGGTGTTTAGTTACGCCACTCTGCACGCTCTGCCTTAATTTGGTGTACATAAACGGATCGTAATAAGACGGAGTGTCTTAACACTAGGTACTCAGGTTCCCTCTGTCTACCCTGCTATGTACGGGATACAGCATGAAGCGCTTTAGCTTCATGCTGTAGTGCTATAGCTCTTTCTATAAGAGGAGGCTATCAATTGGTTTGTATTTTTTTGTGTTATTTGTTGCTGTAGTACTTTTTATACGGTTTAAAAATAAATATGTTACAATTGTAATCAATAACATTTTCCACTTGTTCCCTTGTTCATATCACACAGTTGATCTACAGCTTATTTTATCATATTAAAAGTAAAAATTATTTTATTAAATATGAAAATTTTAATGTTTCAAATGAAGTTAAGATCTGACGAGTAGTTTTTAGGTTTTCGTATTGATTTCACTTAGTAGGCAATTGCTCAGAGATGGTCACCGGTCAATGCGTAGGAGCTATGGAACATATGGGAAACTAAAACAGGGCTATGGAATGGAGTTTGGATGGACCAAGTACTGGGCTATTGATTGAGACTACCGGACGTCCGCCTTTTCAACAGTCTCAAATTGAAATGTTAGCCGACGGTGACTCGCCTCCCACTAGATGGGCCCCCACAAAGCGGCGTAGTGCCTTGGGCGCAACATCGGCGTGGTCGGCTAAGGGTGTTGAGAGGTGTGCACCGGTTTCACCATCGCGAGAGTGCTCGTGAGCGGTTTTCCCCCTATTACGCAGATTGAGCACTTCCATCCTTCCGAGCATATAGCTCTTGCGCTCCACTCTGCCGGCCAATAAAGGCAAGCCAGAGGCGGGGGATAAATTACAATTCCCCTCTGGAGGTCTCAGGTCCGTGGGGTCGCCACTCCCCAACAGCTCGCCACAAGCTGCCCTGCGGGCTTATTATTATTATTATTTATTTGTTTTTTTTTTTGTACTGTTTTCCGCCAATAAGATGTCTCACATAAGTACGCAATCAATAATGGTTGCCTGTAAGAGATCACTTTTGGTGATAAGGCCGCCTTTGCTTACTTACATGTTTGTCACTTTGTTATTCTTTATGTATTATGTGCAATAAAGTGTTTTATTATTATTATTATGTATCTCGTGATAAGTTCTCTGGTTCAAATGAACTGGGTCCTTTGGAAGGCTTGCGTGGGGACACAGGTCCAACACGTAGAGGCCTCTTTGAGACAACAATATTTTTTAATCTGACGCATTGACCGGGATCCATCTCTGAGTAACCATAGGTAATTGCTCAGAGATGGTCACCGGTTAATGCGTAGGAGCTATGGAACATATGGAAAACTAAAATAGGGCTATGGAATGGAGTTTGGATGGACTAAGTACTGGACTATTGATTGAGACTACCGGACGTCCGCCTTTTCAACAGTCTCACATTGAAAGGTTAGCGGATGGTGACTCGCCTCCCACTAGATGGGCCCCCACAAAGCGCCTCGGGCGCAACATCGGTGGTTATTATTATTATTATTACTGTAGTACATTTTATTTAAAGATGGTTTTTTTTGATAAAATCTAAATTATTTTCAAGTGAAATTTTAGAATAATAGCAATTTGAAACTCGATGAAACGAAAAAGCGACACTTAAAATAATGAGGTTCAATAAAAATAGTTAGAGAACTTTATAATAATGTTGATATTGAATTTTTTGACTTGAAAAGAAAACGTATTCGAAGGATTATTTATTTTTTCCTATTATTTGTTTACCCGTTCTGGAAAACTAAAACACGTTTTTAGCTTTTATTTTTTTTGAGTTATTCTCTTTTTGTTATTTTTTTCATAAATACAAAAAATACTCTTAAATTAGATGAAACGTTGAATCATAGCTGCTTATCCTTAAAACCTTATAGTCTATAAGTTAAAAACATAATATATAAACATATATTGACACTTATATAGAAATTTGTTTACCCTATACTTTCAATCTACCACAGCCGTAATATTTGCCTCAGATCTAATATGATATACTCGTTACCTTTACGTAGTGTATTATTCTCAGTGATATATAGTAAATAATAATAACTAATCGCGGCGTCGAGTTCCGCCACTTAACACGCAATGTGTCGAATTCTGGTGGGAAACGACGAACTCAGTGTTTCAACACTAGGGTCACTCTGACTACCCTGCTATACGGAATAAAGCGTACATCTGCTTATCTATATATAAACACGTAAAGCAAAAACATTGCACCGCTTTTTACGAACATTACGCGGACGAAGGAGCATGAAATTTGGCACACTTATGGAATATACAGAGAAAGAGTGCAGAATACTAATATTTTTGTTAAATAATGCATAAAAAGTATATTGAATTGATAAAATTAATGTTACACACTCTACCAAGATTAGACATCCATGTTTATACAAAGTGACATACTCATATATGCTACTAAAGACAACGCGTTGTTAACGCGTCAACGGGGACACTAATAATACCTAATAGTGCATTAGTTTACAACATATAGCAGATGTTATATATAGAAATATAAAGAAATTTGTTTTCCCTACATTTTCAATCTGCCTTAGCCGTAATGTTTGCCTCAGTCCTGGCATGATGGGCTCGTTAACTTTGCTACGTAGTGTATTGACATTCTCAGTTCATTGGATCCGACGGCGACTATGTTTCTTTATTTTTTAGATAACTCTTGTGCGAAATCGTTACATTTTGTTTCGCTTCAAAGGTTTAATTGAAGAGAACATAGTTCGTGTAACACGTTAAGTGTGATTTAACATAAAATTACGAATAACTCAAAAACTACTTGTCGGATCTTAACTAAAGTTAATTGAGATCAAAAAAGGAGGAAAATCTCAATTCGAATATATTTTTTATGTTTTAGTAAATTACAAAAATATGCTATTTTTACCGACTTCAAAAAAATCTTTAATTCGACTGTTTTTTATATACCTTACCTTAAACTTTCATTATATTTTTTTGTTAAGTAGTATTTTTGATGTGATTTTATTTAAATTTAGTTAAAATCGAGTTGTTTTTGAGCTATATGTAATAATGCGTGTATCTTAACTATTTATTGAAGATAAAGGCCAAGTAATACCCAGTATTTTCTGAAAGCTTATAGAGAGTCTAGACGTACATACGTACATAGCTTCACGCTGTATCCCGCATATAGTAGGGTAGGCAGAGCGACCCTAGTGTTAAGACACTTCGTTCCCCACTTTCCGCCGAATTGAGGCATTGCGTGCTGAGTGCGAACTCAAGGCGGAACTCAACGCCGCGCTTTGCTTTGTTCCCAAACCCAGGAAATAAAAATTCCATTCCATTTCTAGAATGGGAATCGAACCCACAACCTGTCGCGTTTACAGTCGCACGCTTGTGCCTCTGTGCCACGACAGGCGTTGAGAGTCTAGACTCTACCTATTAATTCTATAAGAGGAAAAAAATAAAACTTTTATGATAATACCTCAATTCTTACTTCAAAGCTACGCCCTAAGGAATAATATATAACCCACGAAACATTCGGGCACTCGTTATATTATATTTCATCCGAATTCAACAAGCGGCTTTGTAACAAAAGAAAACATTCCAAATAAAGTGGATATTACAGACCACCTTACGCAAAACATGCGGACTTAAGAGAGATACGAAAAATTGTACCAAAACTTTGTGGGATTTTATAATATTATATTGTATTATTGTAATCGTATTTGAAAGTGTTTGTATTTAAATAATTTATTATTTAAATATTAGAATGGTATTAGTTAGGCTTCTAGATAATGTAAGTGGATTTACTATTGGATAAGATAATTTTCTTTTTCTTTTTTTTTTTAACTTCACGCTGTATCCCGCATATAGCAGGGTAGACAGAGGGAACCTGAGAACCTAGTGTTAAGACACTGTTGTCTTACAACAATTCTGTTCCCCACTTTCCTCTCTATTGAGGCCTGTCGTGGCGCAGAGGCAGAAGCGTGCGACTGTAAACGCGATAGGTTGTAGGTTCGATTCCCACTCCAGGAAATGTTAATCTTTTCATTTTCCTGGGTTTGGTAACCAGACCAAGTGCGGCGTTGATTTCCGCCACTCAGAACGCAATAAGATAATTGTAGGTATATATATAATATAGGAAAGCTATAGAATAGGAACCCGCGGCGAACGAAGTATCCTGATACTAGGTTTGGACTGCTATGAGGGATAAAACTTGAAGCTGTCATTATTCCTGTATTTAATTCAACTAGCTTAATAGTGTCAAGAATTTTATGAACATATTTTGTATTCTTATAATAATTTCAATTTAGTCCAATTTTAGAATTGGAAAATGTATAAATCGTATAAAAAATATAAATTTAGTCTCTTTAAACAGGTTCTTAAAAGCAAACGCTCCTAAATAGGGTTTAGGTTTATAAGAAAAATCTTGTTCACTTTAAGGCGGTGTCGCTGTGTCGAATGAAGCGATGAGAATTAGAAGATAGTACTCGAAGTGTACATAAACCGAAATTCAAAGAGGATTTGTGCAATGGAACGTTCTAGAACTGAGATTTAGAATTTAGGGTCTATCTAAACAGAAGCAGAAACACTAAAGTTGGCTGATTTTACCTAAAATACACTACATACATACATAGCTTCACGCTGTATCCCGCACATAGCAGGGTAGACAGAGGGAACCTAGTGTTAAGACACTCCGTTCCCCACTTTCCACCGAATTGAGGCATACACTAAGTTTAATTACTTTATATTTTAAATACTGCTGGATAAATAAAACATTGTTATAAGTAAATATTTACATCACTTTTGATTGATAGAGCATTAGTGATAGTTTTAACTTCACATTAGAGCGTGAAGTTCAAATACAGGTTCAAGGTTCAAGTTCAAATACGTTTAAAATTGCGTGTTAAGAAGCGGAACTGGGGAACTGAAAACCGCGTGTCATCTTACAAAATGGGCAAATGAAAAGAATTTATTGGCTAACATTCCCACAAGTGGTAATAAAGTCATTTGGTTTTGGATTTGGTGGTTTGGTGATATAGTATAATTTGCTTATTTTTTTTTATGGATAACGGATGGCAAACGAGCAGAAGTACCACCTGATGGTAAGTGGTTACCTTCGCCTATGAACATCTACACCACCAGAAATGATATGATAATGTAGTAGTCCGCTATCGGAACCACCACATTTTGGGGAAAGGATGAGTGGGAAAGGGGAAAACCTGGCTTACATGCCATCGAACCGGAACACATCATAAAATATTTGGCGGTTCGTATTTGACAAGATAGTGGTCGCGAGCCAGACGGAGGACGAACCTTCTGCCATCAAACTAATCTACGTACTTAAATTCTACTAACATTTTAAATGCAAAAGCTTATGAAGATGGATGGATGCTTGTTACTCTTTCACGTAAAAAGTAATGACAGTATTTTAATGAAACTTTACAGTAATATAGATTGTACATAAGAATAACATGTAGGCTACAATTTGTATAGATTTTGTTTAATTTGGTCATATTGTCACGACAAATCATCAGCCTTAACTTTTTTGTTCACGGAAGAATAGGGCAGTTCCCGTGACCATGGCTGGTGGTCGAGGAAGAGCGCCGTGAGGTTTTAGGGGCATTCTACCGACCTATGTCTCTAAGCGTGAGAGTCCTACATAACCCGTCCATGTCAGGTAGTCGTAATCGGACAAGTACCATCTATAAAAAGTTCTATTCACGTATAAAAGTAAGTGATAAAGATATCATAGTTACAATAAAAAAAACCCAGTCACTCAACAGTGGTCTCAAAACAAAAAAAGAACAAAAATTTTAGAAGCCGTATCTAAATTCGACAAGTTGTATGTTAGTTAACAAACACTTGCCCAGCAAAATACTTACAAAACTATACAAATTTAAAACACGCCATGCACTGATTTCTTATTCTTTTGTACTCTACATAGAGCGGTCTATTTTGGTCTGTATTAAAACGTCCACAACGCTTGCTAAGCGATTCACTTTATTTCTGCTTTATTTTGCTTCTTTAGGTACAAGGTGTGGATGTGACGTCACAGGTGGCGCTCGAAAAGGCGACAGACTTTGTAATTCAAATCCTGAATACCTCAGAGGAATCCAGATATTTAAATGTGGTATATTAGATGGAAATATACAGACTTAATATTCGTGGTTCTTTTTTTTAACATTTTATACTGAAAATTCTCTTATTTGCATTTTTCGATGTTCATGCTAATTTGAGTGTGTGATAGCGGTTTTACTTTGGACCTGATTTTGTTATTTATGTTTTAGTATTAGTAAAATTTTATAGTAGAAATGAAATGTGGTTTTGTCATATTCATGCTTTATGCCACATAACGGGATATTTAGAATAAAACTATTGTCAGGATACCCCGTTCTCTAATTCTTGCCTGATTTCAAAACACTGCGTATACAGTACCAGATATCAACACCGTATTTTTGTTTTGCCCAGAGCGTAAAAGTAAATATATTTAAAATATAATCATTCCCTAAAATACTTTTACGAAGTAAAAGTTTTAAAAATACTTTCCTTCTAATACAATAGAGTCTAAGAGGGATGTTTTAACCAAAAAGAAGTATTATTATTAATTACGTCATGATAACGTCATTACGATAAAACAAGTCAGCCAGTCTGTTCAAATATTTATGCCCATAATATGAATTAAAAAAAATACATATTTCACGTTCTCTATAATGATTAAGCAAAATATGGGAAAGAAACTAAGTGTAACTAAGTAAATATTAAGAAATATACTAAAATAATCTAAGATCGTCTTGAGGAAGTGGAATAGCGTTTTTGTTTTGTAGAATAACAATTATATTAAAAAAAAACAACTTGCTCTGGTAAGAAACGAGTGTGGCGTTGAGTTCCGCCGTTTAACACGCAATACCTCGAAGTCCATCATAACTAAAAATCCTGAAACTGCATATTTATCAAAAAATCTTATTCAAATTGTTTACCTGATTCAATAACACTCAAAAGGCCATCAAACTCCAGTCATAAAGTGCTCAACATCCACTTCTGAATGCTAAAGTTTCTCAAATGTGTTTTTCTTAGTATCTACAACTTTGATATTCCACCTACTTTACATTCAAGGAAGGCTGCTGTAAAACGTCCGTCGGATGCCAAGTTAAGCCAATATTACCGAATCGCCGATCGGTTATCAAAACGGGTTATGGTCTTATCCCAATTCTTTTATACGGATTTATATGAGACGTATTATTGATTAAAATTTGAAGATTTAAAGATCGTGACAAAAGGTTTCTTGGTCATTTAAAAATATATTACATAGTAAACAATGAAAATTAAGGTCATTATGGCGCAGTGAGCAGTTTGATCGGACTCACCAAATCACCAGTCCAACTACAACGAGAAAGATATCTCTCGTCTGATTCAACTCAGATGACCGCGTTCGGGAAACTAAGAAAAATCTTCGTGAATCTACGTCAAAATTACTTAGGTTCGACAATGAAGTAATTTGGATACGAGGATACAAAAAGAAGAGACAAAAGCCTTTGGCCAGTCCGTGTTGCCAGCTATGTGGTCGCTAACTATTTGTCTCATAAGAATGCGTAGAATGCAAAAGTCTCCCAGCGGGCAATGGAGAGAGTAATAATTAGTATTTCCGTACGTGATCGAATCAGAAATGAAGAAATCCGGAGGAGAATCAAAATTACCGACAATGCTCGAAGAATTGCTCAACTGAAGTAGCAGTGGGTGAGATACATAGCAAGGAGAACCGATGATCGTTGGAGCGGAAAGAATCTCGAATGATACCCACGAACTGGACCAGATGGATTGATCATTTGGTCAAGATCGTCGGAAGCCGCTAGATGCGGAAGGCGCAAGAACGATGGTCGGGGAAATTCTTGGGGAAGTCATATGTTCACTAACTTATTATGCGGAAAAAAGTCCGTAGTTACTTTTTTCATGCTGAAAATAAAAGTAGCATTTCTAATTAGGTACTGAAATGGCGACCGCGAACCGGACAACGCTCAATAGGCAGACATTTTAAACAAGCTTTTTTAACAAGCTTTTCATGTATTCTACAAATTCAGCTCTTTCATTTGATACCCACCCGTATTGTATGGGTTGTAAAAAAATATGCCATCTGGCAGTGCGTTTCGGCGGCCATTTTGCATTTTGGATAAGTTAAAATATTGAGTATATATATCACATTGTCATCAGAACTGATATAAGTTGTATTCCAAATATTAACTCAAGAATACTGGGAAGTAAGTCATATTTAAAAAAAATCAACTTCACGCTCTCCCACAGACAGAGGTAGTCAGTGAGACTTAGTGTATTGACACGTTCACCTCATTTCGTTCGAGACATTGCTGACCAGACTAAAGAAATTAAAATTTTTAATTTAGCATTTCGTTTTACCTACTGTCAAGGCACTCCGTTCATTTCGCTCTTCTTTAAGACATTACGTGTTAAGAAAACGGAACTTAACGCCGCATTTTATCAAACTTAGCTTGCAAGATTTGACCCACACAAATGTTAACACAGCAAGTTAAATAAAGGCTTGAATTATAACATAAATATAAAATAAATATATAAATATCATAAATTATTTTATTCGTCGTTCTAACGTTAAGCCTGCACGTGTTATTGCAGCTATATCTCTTTCACTTTAACTCCCTAAGCTAAGTGTGGGTAATCTTTTACACTCGGGAATAAATATATATTTCAGTTACACGCTTTATCTT
This sequence comes from Philaethria dido, assembly GCA_033558755.1. NCBI lineage: Eukaryota > Metazoa > Arthropoda > Insecta > Lepidoptera > Nymphalidae > Philaethria > Philaethria dido. Next base: position 81,502 of record JAKGSA010000264.1, read on the forward strand.
TCAAAGCAGGGTTGTTAGAGAGAACCTAGTGTCATGACACTCCGTCCACCACTTTTCGTCTGAATTAGATACATTGCGTGTTTTTTCTATACTATTGTTATTTATAGTTACTATTGTCTATTGTACACCACAATACACATGAATAAATACAAATAGAATTACAATAAAAGATGAAAATGTGAGGTACAAAAGGCCTTATCGCTAATTAACGATTTCTTCCAGACAGCCTTTGGGTTAGGAGATAATCGTATATAATAAACTGACGATAGTGCGTGGTGTATATATATAAATATATGGACTTAAATATTAAATCCTAATACATATAATGCCTACCCTTCTATATGCGAGATACAGCGTGAAGCTATGTATGTACACTCCCGCTCAAAAGTATGGGTTCACTCATCTCAGTTTTTCGCTTCGATATAAGTTCTATATCTCAGCGAAAAATAGTCGTAACGGAATTTAAAAGGCACCGTTTTGAAGAGGATAGATTCAGCTCCACTTTCCTTTTTTTTGCAAATTTTACAATATTTTTTGTAGTCCCCACCTAATTTTGAAGAGGGCAATTTTTTTACGACTTTTTAAGGTTAGCAGATATAGAGATGATAGAGCAGCCCGTCGTTTAAAAAAAATCTTGGAGATTTTATTCATCACAGCTTTGAAGAGGACATCAAACGCTGCATTTTCATTTTTTAAAAAGTATCGTCCGATTTTATTTCGCAAAAATGTTCAAATTTTGGACGAAAATTGAACATTTTACTAAATTTGGCGTAACTCGAAAACGGCGGGGAATTCGAAAAAATATCAAAGGAGTCAAAAGTTGCATGAGAATAGCATGCACCTGTGGGAATTATTTCAGAATTTTCTGATGACATTTTTTTTCCCCTACTTTTGGAGTAAAAATAATTCTGATTTTCTTATGTCGTTTTTTTTTAGAGGAGCGAGACATTTTTTATTCCTATCAAATATAGCGCGAACGATGATATCGTTAAAAAATTGCCCTCTTCAAAATTACGTGGGGACTACAAAAAAAATTGTAAAATTTGCAAAAAAAGGAAAGTGGAGCTGAATCTATCCCCTTCAAAACGGTGCCTTTTAAATTCCGTTACGACTATTTTTCGCTGAGATATAGAACTTATATCGAAGCGAAAAAATGAAATGAGTGAACCCATACTTTTGAGCGAGAGTGTATGTATGTATGTAATACGTATAAAATCCACAAATAATATAAAATCGTGTTATATGGCGGTACTCAACGCCGCGCTTTCTCTTAAAAAAGTATTTATTATGAGTTTTTCTATATTTATAATACAATTAATGTCTAAAAATTTTGCATAAGGAACGGATAAGGTTCTCTCTGCCTTCCCTAATATACGTGACACTAAAAGAAAAAAAAATGGAGGAAAAAATATGGAAAATGCGTAATATATAGTAATAAATGCTCTTTTGCGTTTCCTATAAAATTTTATAAATGAAATTGAAATCGTAAAATTTTACTTGAAAATATATTTTTTTAACAGACTTCGGAAAATAGTTTTGCAGCCATTTCGATGACAAAAGTTTTTGTTTTTTTTTTTATTGCACGGATTGAGATTTCATTGGATTATTTAAACTAAGCTTTTGTGACCAGTGTTTCGATTATAATTGGTCACGGTCAAAGCATAAAATATATGCAGCACTTACTGTTTTTTAATTCTCTTATTTTTCTCTTTCTCTTATAGTGATAACGCACTCCGTTCTCCATTTCCCACCTATTTTAGAATATTGGATGTTGAGTGCCTGACTGCACTTCATTGGCGTGGACCATAAAACATAAAATCACATTTCTACTTCCGATAGGAAATTTGGAAAATACTCCCTTACTACTTCCTTTCGCCTGTCGTGGTGCAGAGACGTGCAACTGTAAAACACGACAGGTTGTGGGTTCGATTTCCACTCCGCTGTACGCACATATAGCAGGATAGGCAGAGGGAACCTGAGAACCTAGTGTTAAGACACTCCGTTCTCTTACAACAATTCCGTTACCCACTTTCCGCCGAATTGAGGCATTGCGTGTTAAGTGGCGGAACTCAACGCCGCGCTTTGCCTTGTTACCAAACCCAGGAAATGAAAATTCTAACATTTCCTGGAGTGGGAATCGAACCCACAACCTGCCGCGTTTACAGTCGCACGCTTGTGCTTCTACGCCACGACAGGCGTTAATATTTTAAAAATTATAATTTCCCAGAATGTCACGAGCTCCGTCCTATAGCAACATGTTATTTATATTTAGTTTACACCGACTCAGAATCGAACCCACAACCTAACACGTCCAAAACATTTCAAAATAGCATTAATATAATATAGCATTTTATTATACATACAAAATATAAATAAGAAATAACCAAAACTTAAAAAAAATATATTTAAATCCTTTCCTTATCATCATACTTTTTGGAGAATTAGCCATATTCGATTTGAGTGTGATTTATCGAAGCGATTGCCGAGCGTCCCGCTTAAGCGATTCCAGTTCGTCTCGCTTAAGCGGTCACTATAATCGATATTCCCTTCATTTTTATTGCGAGTCCGCAGGCGAGCCATGACGATTGAGATCGGACGCCGCGGTGCATTTTTGAGCCAATCCGATTTTTAAAAATGTATATGCTTTTATAGCTTTGAATTATTTGATGGATCGTAAATTGTAATGTATTGAATTTATTTTATTTTGTATGTGTATAATTTATATTGCTATGGTTTTTTATTATTTAGCTAAATTTAAAATATTATTTATGGTCTGCTTCTTCTTCTTCTTAACTTCACGCTGTAACCCGCACATAGCAGGGTAGGCAGAGGAAACCAGAGAGCCTAGTGTTAAGTCTCGTTCAACAATTTCGTTCACCACTTTCCGCCGAATTGAGGCATTGCGTGTTGAGTGGCGGAACTCAACGCCGCGCTTTGCCTTGTTACCAAACCTAGGAAATGAAAAGATTAACATTTCCTGGAGTGGGAATCGAACCCACAACCTGTCGCGTTTACAGTCGCTTGTGCCTCTGCGCCACGACAGGCGTTAATTTTTATTATCTATGGTATATCTTTATAACGACGTATAGTATTAAAATATGACAATAATTACATATATTTATTACATGTATTTTTGGTATTCGATTCTATTGTCTATTCACAAATTTGAGAGAAGCTGTGAGCTAGAACTGAAGCATTCTTTATATTTATAATCAATGTACTTGTACATTGATTACAGCAGTTATCATATGTAGTTGCCAATATCAATAAAAGTTCATAAATGTTTGAATTGATGAGCCTCACTTAAAGCTTAATGTGAACAAAAGGGGAGAAATTATTACAAAAATAAGTATACTAAGTAGAAATCAATATTACAATCATTGCATTTAAGTAAATACGTTCCAGCGGCGCCACAACGGCTTAAATTTTGTTTAAATGCTACATACTCATCGTTATACTATGGCTAAATTCCACAAATTCCTTATAAACGGTAGTCTATATGTTATTGTCATACATACGCTGTATTAACTAGGTCTTTTCAGTAGTTTTCAAGTGAAAGAATACCAAATATCCCCACAAAACTTCCACATTTATAATATTAATAGTAACTACAGAACATACTCCATCTTAAAACAGTGGTATAATTCAAAACTGCTCTGTTCCCCTTAAGTGGCAAGTAAGGATATATAGCAACATTGAAGCAAAGATTAAGTGAATAGGTCGGGTCGACTAACTTATTGCTGTTTTCTGGCGCAATGTGGTTGTTACACGAACAGGAACGCTTGTTTTACGACGCCCCGATGCTGTATCTCCGATAAACTGCATTTAAGATTGATGGTTATACCGGATAGTATGAAGTTTCATCAATTTTTGAACGCGCGAATGCATTTTTCATGGGATTATGACAGCTTTTTTTTCGTTTTAATGACCATTGGTTGTGATGACGGTTTGGGGGAAATAAATTGAATAGATTATGTGTGTAATATTTTTTTTTAAATTAATGTTGTGTTTGAAATGGTAAAGATATAATGATGATTGTTAACTAAAGAGTAACAGCCAACTACTCTCATCATTATAGGCTAGAACTAAATATCTAGTTTTGAAGACTATATTAATGTCATAAAATATCACAAGGAAAGCGTAGACAACGAAAAATTACCGCTGAACATGAAGAAAAACCATGAAAAAAAATTGCAAAGAAACGTATGATATAATAAATGCTGTTTGGTAAACAATGTACCTATTTATTCATATATGTAATTTATCTTTGATCTTTCCTAAACATATATACCGCGTATATGCTGCTTTAAATAAAACTAACTTGCCCGAGAGTAACACATATAAAGCAAGGTACATTATATCACATGCATATATCACAAATACACAGCTTAGTTCCCGTACGATATTGTATATCTAGAAATATATTACTCTTTTGCATTCAAAAATTTTAAATTCAAGAATATACATAAATTCAAATGTACATTTAATTTGAAAATCCAAAAATTCAGCAGCAATATTCAACATAGATTAAGTGGTAACTCAATAAGCCAGGAACTCGAGGTCAGTTCGTTGTAGTTTTTGCGTCGAATTTGCATTCAGTTGATATGCGTTTTTAAAGCACCTCCCCTGTCTACTTTGGGAAAGGATTTACAATTTAAATTTCTAATATCGTTTGCTTAAAAGTCACTTGGATTTCTTCACATATATCAGTGCCCAAAATTTGAATAGCTAATTGGTAAATGTGGTTATTTTGCCCTGTCCTCTTTGATAGTACTGAGCTTTGTGGTGTAAGCGTTCCTTATGCAAAACACATGTTTTATTTAGAGTTGACCCCCTTACTAAGCTAATTGGTTGCTGCCCCATACTATAGTTCCGCTTTTCATTTCATGTTATGTTAATGAGAAAGCAAAATGTTTGAAGATTTTCGAAATGTGTGTCCCAACTCGTAATATATTCAAGATATTATGGTCGCCTTTGACACTATGGTACTATGTTTCCATATTTAATTAAATTATTCTTTATATATTTAATAATGTTTATATACTGAGCCATCGTGGCGCAGTATCTGATTGTTACCAAGATTGGTTGTGGGTTCGATTCTCACTCGGGAAAATGATTTTTTTTAGCTTCACGCTGTATCCCGCATATAGCAGGGTAGCTAGAGGGAATCTCAGAACCTAGTGTTAAGACACTCTGTTCCCCACTTTCCACCGAATTGAGGCATTGCGTGCTGAGTGGCGGAACTCAACGCCGCGCTTTGTCTTGTTACCAAACCCAGGAAATAAAAATATTAAACTTTTACATTTCCTGGAGTGGGAATCGAACCCACAACGCGTTTATATTCGCACGCTTGTGCCTCAAACTATGACAGGGGTTTATATTTATATTTGAATTATTTTAATTGCTCCGCTATGGTAAATTAACACGCAATGTCACGAATTCAGGCGAAAAGCGGTGAACGGAGTGTCTTGACACTAGGTTCTCTCTCTCTCTGACTATCCTGGTATGCAGGATATAACTTAGAGTTGATTTATGAACTTGCAGATGAATTTAATATATTTTATGAATTATACGCATATCTTTTGCGTTTTAATTAAAAAACTCAAGAGATTTCATTTCTTTGTAAAATATTCATTATTTATATCAACGAAAAATAAATTAACTATTTTAATATATTTAAATTTTATTACTTTTAAAATGCTGCATACATTTTAAAAGTTATAAAACTTAAAAATATGGATCTTAAAATAAGATACCATCGTGAGATAAGCCATTGTGGTACAGTGACGTCAACTCGAGGACATGATTATGTATAAATTATTTCCAATTGGCGGCGTTAAATTCTCCCTTTACATCAAACAATATATCAAATGTGAAAGAAAGAAAAAGAGCGGAATGTTATAGCACTAGGCTATCTTGTACCCTCCTATGCGCAAAACAGGTGTGATATTTGTAGCTACTTCTTTGGCTTTCGAGATTATCACTCATTTTAAATGAAACTATTATAATATCCGCATAAAATAGTTCTTTTTTTTTTTTATGGATAAAGGATGGCAAACGAGCAGAAGGACCACCTGATGGTAAGTGGTTACCTTCGCCCATGAACCTCTACAACACCAGAGATGTTGTATGCGTTGCCAACCTAGAGGATATAGATGGAAGGGGAGGACAATGTAGTAGTCCGCTATCGGAACCACCACATTTTGGGGAAAGGATAGGTGGCAGAGGGGAAAACCTGGCTTACATGCCATCGAACCGGAACACATCATTAGATATTTGGCGGTTCGTCTTTGACATGATAGTGGTCGCGAGCCATAAGGAGGATGAACCTCCTACCACCAAAAAAATAAATAAAATAAAATAGTTTTTGTTTAAATCCGTAAAATATACAATAAAGAGAATTATTCGGTCAAAATACTTTTAGGAATAATAGACAATGTTATGAATACAAGCGAAACCCTACGTAGCATAGGATATACATTATCTTTCAAAACCACAAAAACTAAAGTAATTAAATTTTCACCGTCAGAGATTCAAAATTAAGATCATTGTATGTGTCTATAAAAAAAACAGTTCCACATTATGTCCCGTATAGAAAGATAGGCAACATGTCTAAACACTCTGTTCACCACAAACAAGACAATATAACAAAAAAATCTATTATTACGTAAAGAAAGTCATATTAGCTGACATGACTGTTTGTTACATAAAAATGCGGTAATGCGAGGCAAATTATTATAAATCTCCATAATATTACCATAGACCAACTTAGGAACTTTGCTCTTTGCGAAATTCGAGCGTAAGTGGGCTGTAACTCATCAGACCATGTATATATTCACTAACACTTCTGAGGTTACTACTATTGGTTGTCATTTTTCTATAATCTTTTACTTTTTAACTGTACTAAGATTTTAACAAAAAAAAAACGGACTTTAAATTATTACGATTAACTCAAAAACTGTTTGTCAGATTTTAACTAAGCTTAAACGAGACAATATCAGAAACACTTGCTATCATATAAAAAATAGAATTATCTTTTTTTTTTAACTTCACGCTGTAACCCGCATATAGCAGGGTAGGCAGAGGAAATCAGAAAACCTAATGATAAGATACTCCATTCTCTTTCAACAATTCCGTTCCCCACTTAAAAATTATCAAACACAAATTATGTTTTTTTTTTTAACTTCACGATGTAACCCGCATATAGCAGGGTAGGCAGAGGAAACCAGAGAACCTAGTGTTAAGACACTTCATTCTCTTTCAACAATTCCGTTCTCCACTTTCCGTCGAATTGAGGCATTGCGTATTGAGTGGCGGAACTCAATGCCGCGCTTTGCCTTGTTATCAAACCCAGGAAATGAAAATACTAACATTTCCTGGAGTGGGAATCGAACCCACAACCTGTCGCCTTTACAGTTGCACGCTTGTGCCTCCGCGCCACGATAGCTCTTATGAATTTATTTTTGATATTAATATAAATATTTGATAGATTTATCAGAAATTCGGGGAATTCGCAGTATTTAATTAAACTATACCTGTATTTATTAAAACATATAAATATTTTCATGAATTTCAATATTTTAATTATGTTTTTTTTTTTTTTTAATTCAGAATGTAGCTATCTAATTTTTTAATACCGCCGGTATATGTCTGAAATCATAAATATTAAGAAAAATAACCTGCGGTTACAGTGGCGTGTTCAATGGTAAGCCAAACTACAATGAAATGTATGTAGCATGTACAATCAAATGCTGTATAAAGTTTCATGACAATCAGTTCAGTAGTTTTGGCGTGAGAGCTTGTTTGTTACAAACAAACTTACATTTATAGAAGGGATAATGAAATCTTTGATTTTCGCGATTTTTACACATATTAAATGAAACTATTTTAACCGGATTATTAACAGGTAGACTTGACCTGTGACCACAGACTACTGTAAAGTGTTCGAATCATCGGGTTTCCAAAAATGTATTTCCGAATACTAAAATATACGCGCTGAATCCGGTTAAAATAGTTACATTTCATATTAGTTAATGTTAATATATTAGGGAACGCTTGTAGTGGCGCAGAGGCATAAGCGTGCGACTGTAAACGCGACAGGTTGTGGGTTCGATTACCACTCCAGGAAATGTAAAATTTAGTATTTTCATTTCTTGGGTCTGGTAACAAGGTGTGTGGCGTTCAGTTTCGCCACTCAACACGCAATGCCTCAATTCGGCGGAAAGTAGGGAACGGAATTGTTGAAAAAGAATGGAGTGTTGTAACACTAGGTTCTCTGCCTACCCTGCTATATGCGGGTTACAGCGTGAAGTTAATATATTAGAGATACTTAGTTAAAAAAGCTCAATAGTAGGGGCTCTGATAAATTGTACCCACAAACTATTTCAATGAGTTGCGAGTGAGAAATAACGCCAATGAGTCTGTGAAAAGGTGACGCAGAAATATGAGAGTAGTTTTTGGCCAAATTGCTTTAGAATTTACACGCCTTTCACTAAAGTGTATATTAGATTCACTCTTTTTAGCCGACTTCAAAAAATGAGCTTCTAATTTCGATTGTACTTTTTATGTGCGTTACTGTACATTTTTTACTGGAACAGTTTTGATTATTATTGTGCTGGAACTTAAAGTTGCGCTTTGTTTTACCATAAGAAATTAAAATAACTATTGTCCCCGTAGATGCGTTAACAACGCGTTGCCTAGCAACTTGTATGTCTTTATATAAACATGGATGTCAAGCCATGGTAGTGTGTGTCACATTTCTTTTTATTAATTTAATATATTTTTATGCATTATTTTAAATTCCTCTATAAAAAATATAAGTGTACCAAGTTTCATGCTTCTCCATCCGCGTATTTTTTTTAAAAAGGGGAACAAAGGTTTTGGTTTACGTATTAATATATATATATAAATATAATCATTAAATAAAAATCAAGTGGAAATTGAAGTCACGATCAAACGCGTTTAATGCTAGGCGTTGTCCCGTCCACGATGGCCAATTTATAAATATTTAGTGTAATTTGACCAGAATACGAGTATACTGATAATTGTATAGTGGTTTTTTTAAAGCAAGTTGAAATTCCAAAAGGTCAGAATATTTTCGAGTTTGGCCAGGTGTTGTTCCATGGGCTAACCCATATATTTTTTATTTTTCTAACATAATATTTTTACTAATGAACTATAGTATAAAATTAGTTTCAACAAGATATTTTTAACCGACGTCAAAAATGTTGTATTTTCATTTCCTGGGTTTGGTAACAAGGCAAAGCGCGGCGTTGAGTTGCGCCACTCAGCACGCAATGCCTCAATTCGGTGGAAATTGGGGAACGGAGTGTCTTAACACTACCTACCCTAACCTCTACCTACCCTGCTATACGCGGGATACAGTGTGAAGCTGAAAAAAAAAGACTTTAAAAATAGGAGCAGGTTCTCAATTTCAGTGTATTTTTTATATGTGCTGTACTGCATTATATTCCTAGAATTATAAATCTGTCTTAATAAATTAACATAACGTACCCCATATAAGCAATAACAACTAAACTTAGCAAACAAATATGGTAAAATTGAAACGCCAAACCCCATAGCAATAAAAGTCTATAGCTATATTTGTGTTCAAATGAGAAATAGTCCCATGGAATCTGCGGAAAGGTAACAGAGATATATGAGGGGTTTCCACACAAAATAATTTCGTACATTATCCGTCCTGGTCTAACAAAATTACAGGCTTAACGTATGCTTGAGGAAAACTATAATTTCCTTGTATTGCGACTACTGTAAATATCCTGATGGTTTAGTGGTTGTATAGGTGTCGAATGAGGGGTTGTAGGTTCGAATAAAAGTTAAATAATGTCAGATTTGGTATTTCAATATCATAGCTATATATAAATTATTATAAGTCTATGAATATTTATTATAAGAACGTAGAATATTTCATTTGTCATCTACCTCGTTTTTGTAAAATATTTGATTGACAATTGACGTTTCCTACGGCAAGCCATAGAAAGACTCAAGTTTGTATCGACCGTTTTACAGTTCAGAACAATAAAGTGTCAATGTTAATTAAAATAGTGTTTCTCTTTTATTCAACGATCTAACAAATACTCGGCGTTCGTTTCGAGTTTCGCTAAATAACACGTTGTTTTGACTTTAGGCGGAAAGTACAGTAAGGAATGTCTTGACACTAGGGATTTTTTTTTTTTTTTATTGATAACGGACGGCAAACGAGCAGAGGACCACCTGATGGTAAGTGGTTACCTTCGCCCATAGACATCTACAACACCAGAGATGTTGTAGATGCGTTGCCAACCTAGAGGATACTGATGGAAGGGGGGACAATGTAGTAGTCCACTATCAGAACCACCACATTTTGGGGAAAGGATGGGTGGGAAAGGGGAAAATCTGGCTTACATGCCATCGAACCGGAACACATCATTAGATATTTGGCGGTTCGTCTTTGACATGATAGTGGTCGCGAGCCAGTCGGAGGACGAACCTCCTACCACCTAACAAAAGGGTAGGTTCTCTCTGACTTGCGATATAAAGCTGGATAAAGCATGAAACTACTTTTTTATTTATTTGTTGATAACTTAATATTATCATCGTAAAACTACACGGGAAAAAAATACGTATTTTTTTTAGTTTCACGTTGTATCCTGCATATAGGAGGGTAGGTAGAGGGAACTTGAGAATCTAATGTTAAGGATCGGACGGAGTACACTCCGTTCTCTTCCAACATTTTCGTTCCCCACATATCGCCGGATTGAGGCATTGTGTGCTGAGTGGTGGAACTCAACGCCGCGCTTTGCTTTGTTACTAGACCAAGGAAATAAAAATACTAAATATTTTTAAAAAAATTCATTTCCTGGAGTGGGAATCGAAGTTAGAACCTGTCGCGTTTACAATCGCATGCTTGTGCCATTGCGCCACGAAAGGCGTTTAAAACAACAAAATATCTATGTCGTTTTTCGATAAAAACTATTATACAGGAAAGAAATAATGTAAAATTCTATAAGCCAAATATAAGTCTATTGTTTTTCCATCTTTCGCTTCGTAACAAAATACCTAATTGAATTAGTATGAAATGTCATTCACGTCCGCTTTTATTTCCTACTGTTTTATCAGCAATATTATAAAAATAATAATATATTTGTAATTTTGATAATAATTTGTTACAATATTGTTTTCCTTATTTTAGATGAATAGAATTTGAGTATAAAGACACGTGTAAAGCAAAAATATTTTGTTAACCGACTTCAAAAAAATGCCTCAATTCAGCGAAAAGTGGGGAACGGAGTGTCTTAGCACTAGGTTCTCATGTTTCCTCTGCCTATCCTGCTATATGCGGGATACAGCGTGAAGTTAAAAAAAACTTTAAAAAAAGAAGGTACGCAATTCGATTGTATTTTTTGAGTGTATTATCGTATAACTGTTTAATAGCTGAACCAATTTTGAAGATCCTTATTTTTTATGATAGCTAGTGCTTTTTATGTGGCGCAATTAAAATTTGGTTAACATCAGACAAGTAGTTTTTGAGTTATTCGTAATAGTTTGAAAGCTACTTTTAAAATGTATTAATTTCATTAATGTAAGTAACAAATGAAGCTATTATAGAGGAACGAGGTTTCTTTTAACATTTTTTTTAATATATATTAGATTTTACATTACGTGTGGTTACAAAAGCTGGAAAAATCCCTACCTTATAAGAATTTGAAGCGTGCAAAGATAAAAGAAATCCTTTTACAGATAAACGAATGAATAAATAACGATGGCGTAGAATAAGATGGGATTGTAATAACCTTTAGACGCTTATTAGATTCCCACATAATTAAAATTTTAACGAAAAGAAAGTAAACTGATTTCAAAAAATGCAGTTAAAACTAAATTTTTTAGGAATATGGCATGTTCAGGCCTGTTAGCGTAGAGGCACAAGCGTGCGACTGTAAATACGATAAGTTGTGGGTTGGATTCCAACTCCAGGAAATGAAAATATTAGACAATATTTAGTATTTTCATTCTCTCGCACTGGTAACAAGACAAAGCACGGCGTTGAGTTCCGCTACTCAGCACGCAATGCCTCAATTTGGCGGAAAGTGGAAAACGGAAATGTCAAAATAGAACGGTTTATGTTAACATTAGGCTCTCTGGTTCCCTCTGCCTACCCTGCTATGTGCGTGATAGAGCGTGAACCTAAAAAAAAATACGAATAACTCAAAAACTAAACGTCAAATCCTAACACATATGAAAATTAAGTCGAATTGAGAGTTTTATTGAAAAGTTTAAAAAACAGCATACACTTAAAGATACAACAAAAAAATAAAGCTTTAAAAATAGATGCACATCCTCTTTAAATTAACAAAGCCCGAGAGAAACGGTTAGTCGCTCCAGTAATCCAATAAGAAACAGTCTTTTATGGCGCAAGTTTCTTTACCTGGAGATGAGCGTAAATTGTACCCTATAAAGAGTAAATGGGTGTGTGGAAGAATGGTAGTTCAAATAGTAACGTGAACAGTTATATAAGGCTATAGTACAGTGGTTGTCTTGTAAACGTGATTGGTTGCTGTGGGTTCGGTACCTGCTCGAAGGAATTTTTATATTTAATTTCACCGCTCAAGTAAGTATTACGGCTATGAGTTCCGTCACTTAACATATACATATAATAGCTTCAATCTATATCTCACATATAGCAGGGTAGGCAGAGGGAACCTAGTGTTAAGACACTCCGTTCCCCACTTTCCGCCGAATTGAGTCATTGCGTGCTGGATGGCGGAAATCAACGCCGCGTTTGCCTTTGTTACCAAACCCAAGAAATGAAAAATTCTATTTCCTGGAGTGGGAATCGAACCCACAACCTGTCGCGTTTACAGCCGCACTCCTCTGCGCCACGACAGGTGTTAACTTCACATATAACGTTTCGAATTCGGGCGGAAAACGGTGAACGGTGTGAGGTAACCATCATGATTATAATTATAAAAAAAATAAAAAAAAGGAAATCATTCTAAGCTTATTTTTAAGTGTTTTATAGCGAGTATTTCAAAGAATAATGCGCAAACATGAAAGACAATTTAGTACCCAATATTTCTACTTGAACAAAGCGCCGGATAACCCCACAACTTTAATGAGGTAGTTCCATCTACGTCGCTTAGTGTAAAATTTTATAAAGAATACAAATACAAATACAAATACAAAGAATTGTTTAGATACGAATAAAAAATATTAAATATAACATGTTTTTAAAATGTTGTGATTATATTTTTACTTATGGCACAGTGGAATAGATAACTGTAAACGCAATTGGTTGTGTATTCGATTCCTGATCTGGGAAAATATTATTTAAACTATTTTTTTTCCGCTCTGGTAAGATGAACTACGGCGTTGAGTTCCGCGCCTTAATACATAATATCTCGAATTCAGGCGAAAAGCCGTGAAAAGCCGTGAACGGCTACGTAGGATAAAGCGAGAAGTTGCTTTTTTAAAAGTTTACTTTTTATGACTTAATGCTAATAGCCGATTTTAATTAATTTAGTATCTTATTTTATAATAAATACATATATATTCTTTCTTTGCATTTGTTTCATAATGAAACCTACGCCAAAATTTCAGTGTACCAATAACCAATAAATACAATACCAATTTCTTAAAATCATAAAATGCTTGAAGTAACTGTGACAATAAGAATAGAAATTTATTTATAGTACAGTTAATTAACTTACGAAAGCTTAAAACGCTATGTAAAGCTATGTAACGCTATGTAACGCTATGTAAAGTGATAAATGAAATGTGCGATCACTTGGATTAGAAAAATATTCAGAAACATATAAAAATGAAAATAAATATAATACATCTATATATTAATACGTGAAGTAAAAACTTTGTACCTCTTTTTACGAAAATTACGCGAACGGAGGTGCATGAAACTTGGTACACTTATAGTTTATATAGCGAAGGAGTGCACATATATTATAATATGTTTTTAAAATAATGCATAAAAAATATATTAAATTAATAAAATAAATGTTACACACACTACCATGGTTTGACATTCATGTTTATATAAAATATCATATACGTTGCTTGGCAACGCGTTGTTAACGCGTCAACGGGGACTCTAGTAATACTAAATATATAAACATTATAAATAATACTAAAAAATATTTCTTAAAAAATGTTATCTGAAAACACAAAACAAAGAAAATTATCTAATTAAGTAAACCACTATTACATTTTTTATGTAAATCTACAATAATAATCTTTTCGTATTTCATACCGTGGTCCGAATGAAGCCTCAGAATTTCTCTGGAGACACCTCTCCTCTGTTTTCCTTTACCACCGAGCACGTAATGAATTTGAAATCTATATGTATAAAAAATGGTCTTGTTGTTTGTCATTATTTTTATTTAAATTAAAATTTTAATATTTTTTCTAATTTGTAAAAATGTTATTCAAATGAGTTTTATTTATTACTAGCTTTCCGCCCGCGGCTTCGCCCGCGTGAAATTCGGCTATATCGCGCGACATGGTAGGGAGTATCCTATAGTCTTTCCCAAGGTCTAGACTATCTGTCAAAATTTTTTCGCGATGAAAAGTATCCTATGTCCTTTCCCAACTTCAATTCTACCTTCATACCGAATTTCGAAAGAGTTGCTTTCGCATTTATGATATTAAGTAAGGATAGTGCTAGCCCTTCCACACAGTGATAGTAAATGATTTTGACGAAGGAGGAGGTTCTCGATACGATATATAACTTTTTAACTGGGTGAGTCAATTTTGATGATTCTGTTTTTGTACGATAGCTAGTACATCTGATGTTATCTTTTAAAACTTAAAATCTAACGAATAGTTTTTGAGTTTTTCGTAATTAGCTTGCTTCCTAGTTTTGTTAAAATCTGCGTTATATGTATTGTACTGTTAGTCGATACGTGCGTTAATTTACATAGTTATTTAAAAAGTTACACATTCACTGATTTTTTTTTCTTTGGAATCGGAGCAAGAGCAAGGACCCTTCCTTGCTAGCCCCCTAGTATATTAATAAAAGATTTATTTAGGTTCAATAGGGGATTAAATAAAATAATTACAGTAAATATTATTATATTCCACATAAAATACTTATAATAATCACTTAAAAATATTTAATAGCACTAGAATATACAACTTCTGTAGCCTGTTTCGTCACTCAATAATAACCATTTTACAAATATTTTATATATCTGAAAAATAAATAATTATTTCAAACACACTTCCATCCACTTGCCATCCTTTACAACAGCTAAAACATTATAAGCAGCGTAACTCAACGCCGCAATCGTACATTTAATTGGCAACATAAGATATTTCCACATAGCACATAATTGTTTATTATGAGCAATGTAGGGTAGCACGTATCAGTTCAATGAGGCAGACTGATGGCTCCCTGTCGGCACCCTGAGAATATTAATTTCCGAACATAAATTTAAAGCCGAGGCTTATTGGATGGTGGGATACTTGAAATTATTACGTACCCTTACGTTACGTTTAGTCTAAATTGTTCTTAATAAGTTATTATATATAATTTCTTCAAAATATTGAATATTATTTAGTATTTTCATTTCTTTTTGGTAATAAGGCAAAGCGCGGCGTTGAGTTTCGCCACTCAGCACGTAATTCCTCAATTCGGCAGAAAGTGGGGCACGGAAATGTTAAAAGAGAACGGAGTGTCTTAACACTAAATTCTTTGGTTCCCTCTGCCTACCCTGCTAAATGCGGGATACAGTGTGAAGCTGAAATAATATATATTTATATTATAGGAAAGCATATCTTCAATCGATTTTTTTTAGCTTTACTTTGTATAGCAGGGCAGGCAGAGAAAGCCTAGTATTAAGATACTCCATATTCTGCTTTCTGCTCAAATTTGATAGATTGTGTGTCGAGTGGCGGAACTAAACGCCACTTTCTGTCTTACCACAGTGGTAAAATGAAAGAAATATAATATACTTATTTCCCTGAGTGGGAATCGAACACAAAACCATTCACGTTTACAATCAAACCCTCCACCATACCACGATGCCCTCAAACGTTGCATTTACGAACTTTTTATACTTTATCCTATTAATTATCAAGAACAGTGTTTAGCAGTTTGTAAGCTAGTCGTTCGTGTAATGATCACAAGAGAGTACTGGACATATATCGACTACCGTAATAGAGGCGGGCTATTTGCACAAATTAAAGCTACTCTTACATTTAACTGGTGAGAAACGATTATTTAATTAAAGTACTTTTTAGAACTTTAAATTTAGATTATCTATATATAAATACGTGAAGCAAAAACTTTAGATACCTTTTACGAAAATTACGCGGACGGAGGAGCATGAAACTTGGCACACTTATAGAAGGAGTGTAGAATGCTATTTTTTTAAAAAAATAGCATAAAAAGCATAAAAAGTATATTAAATTAATAAATTAAATATTACCGATTACCATGATTTGACATCCATTTTGCGGCGCGGAGTTCCACTACTCAGCACGCAATGCCTCAATTCGGCGGAAAGTGGGGAACGGAGTGTCTTAACACTAGGTTCCCTCTGCCTACCCTACTATATGCGGGATACAGCGTGAAGCTATGTATGTTTGTATGTATGTATTTCAAATCGGTTTTCTTTGTAGATAGTACACATATATTTACTTAAAAGCTGTATTATTTTCTTACATATTATTCATAAATTTATCAATCTTTATCACAATCACTCACAAGGTAGGCAACAGAGAATGGAATGACATGCGCTATCGCGTACCGGTGGCGTACTTTCATTCGTTTCTTGCTACGTCATCGTACGAATATGCTCATAAAAAGTACCCCAAGTATTTACTTTGAGTATATTTGAATTATATACTATAGAAGCCATCGTGGTGCAGTGGAACAGTGTATGACTGTAAATGCGGTTGGTTGTGGGTTCGATTCCTACTCGGGTGAACAATTATTTTCATTTCTTCGCTCTGGTGAGAGAAAGCGCGGCGTTGAGTTTCGCTACTTAACAAGTAATATATTAAATTCAGGTGGAAAGCGACGAGCGGAGTGTCTTGACACTAAATTCATTCTGCCCACCCTGCTATGCAGGATAAAACGTGAGGATGCTTTATCCTTTTTAATCTACTATAATATAAAACACGATATTATAATAATACGATATAGTCCCATTTTCAATTAGAATTACGTTTTTGAGGTAATGTGAAGAGCACATACTCAATTTACTAGGAACAGAAGACAATTATTAGCTTAATAAGAGTTCAACGAAGATTTTTTAAATTATTTTTTATATATTATTTAATGTAAATGTTTAAGTCACAGAAAACATAGTATAAACACTCTGTTCTCCACTTTAAAGAAAATAGTATACATACATACATACATACATACATAGCTTCACGCTGTATCCCGCATATAGCAGGGTAGGCAGAGGGAATCTAGTGTTAAGACACTCCGTTCCCCACTTTCCGCCTAATTGAGGCATTGCGTGCTGGGTGGTGAACTCAACGCCGCACTTTGCATTGTTACCAAACCCAGGAAATGAAAAATTCCATTTCCTGGAGTGGGAATTGAACCCACAACCTGTCGAGTTTACAATGCACGCTTGTGCCTTTGCGCCACGACAGGCGTTTATATATTTAAATTCCCCCGAATAGGGATCGAATCCACAACCAATCATATTTACAGTCAGATGCAGTCCCACTGTACTACGATTACCTCTAGTGTTCCTTATTTAATAACATTTTTTTAAATAGAAGCATATGGCCTAAATCACGTAGGTACATAAGAAACGAAGCTGATTTTGACAAGCTACTTAACCACACGGTTTTGGTAAACTGATATGAATAATGAGAAAATGATTTTAAATGAACATTCTATTATAAGTGAAATTGGTTTTCATGTAAAGGCCTCGTCAATATGAACTGAACGTTTACAGAATTTGCTCTATATAGATTTTCAATTTATATAACGTTGGTCTGTATATAAGTATCTTTATTACTTATTATGAAGAAGAACGTGCTTAGGTGGTTTGGGCACGTCGAGAGGATGAGTGATGAAAGAATGGTGAGAAAGATGTATGGAGCAAAGTTGAGCGGCAAGAGAGGTAAGGGGAGACCTCGGTTGACCTTCGAGAACACAGTATCAATGATACTGCAGGAAGGTCACGTAAAAAGCATGAGGACCCCCCGGAGGGCATGCATGAAGAGGTTAATTAAATTATTACGAATAACTCAAAAACTATTCATTGATCTTAACTAAATTCATTATACTGGATTTAAATTCTGCTATATGATATGCATCCACTTTCACAGGTTGACTGGAAGAAATCTCTTCTAGAATTATGTCCTATCTGATACCTTTGTCAACGAATATTTTATATATCGACGCAAAAAAGCGAAAATGCTGTAATCATCACCTGACTCAATTTTTTTTATTATAGAATTGGAATCAGATTTTTTCTGCATCAGATGGTGCAACTCCCGTAGCTCTACGAGCAATAGAAAATTTTGTACGACAATGGATTTTTTTTTAACTTCACGCTGTATCCTGCATATAGCGGGGTAGGCAGAGGGAACCAGAGAACCAAGTGTTAAGACACTCTGTTCTCTTTTCCGTTCCCCACTTTCCGCCAGATTGAGGCACTGCGTGTTGAGTGGCGGAACTCAACGTCGCGCTTTGCCTTGTTACCAAATCCAGGAAATGAAAAATTCCATTTCCTGGAGTAGGAATCGAACCCACAACCTATTAACAAATGGAATTTCGAAAAGTAAAACTGAAAAGCCGCTAAATAGCATATAAAATAGCATATTTTGTCCCACTGCATTTACACCAACTAATATAGTGGTGGTAATATGTGGTTCGATAGTTTAAAGAATGACATTTGTAGGCTTAATAATTAGATTAATATAATTTTTTTTCTAAAATTCCAAAACTTTTCTGGCTCTGGCGAACACTTTGCATTTTGTGGGTAACAGCAGTTCCGCTTTTTTGCGTCGATATGTCGTTCTGTGTTTTTTTATGTGTAGTAAAAAATATTCTAAATTTATATGGGACCACATCAGAATCACTAGCTATCAGTGGCAAGGTGTCCATACAACTGGATTCCCATCGGCTTGCCTAACTTTTCAAAGTACAAATAATGGACCTAAAAAAAAAGTTCATCAGTAAAATGTGGACCTCCAAAAATCAAAATCAAACGAGTTGTGAGAGGTAAAAAAAACAAGCTCTGATATCTTTAAGACCTAAAAAAAAGTTATCGCCAAAATTCGATAGTGAAAATACTAAATACCTTGACATCCTATACCACTTTCCCTAAATATATCGGCTTCCTTAAAAATTATCGGCTTCCCTAAATATATATACCGGCTTCCCTAAATATACATTGGCTTCCCTAAATATACATCGGCTTCCCTTAATTTAGCGGCTTGCCAAACTAAAATTTTCACCCGTCGCCACTGCCAGCTATCATATATGTTCACCCAGTGAAAGGTTACAAATAAAAACACAGTCTCATTGAGAACCTACTTTTTTTAAGTCGGTCAATAATAAGATTTACTTTCAAACATTTCATCAATCAGCCTAATAATAAATCAGTAATCAGCGAACAAAAGTCATTTAACTTAATGATAGGACTTCAAAAGGCGAAAAACGCACTGTCAAGGGAATCACTTCGATAGGGGACGAATAAAATATATTGAAAATTATTATGAATCAGGTTTGAGCTTTGTCGTAAAAGATTGTATTAAGAAGTTTCTGAAGCAATCGTTAAAATGTAATATTCTTTTTTAAATTAATTTTTTATGTTTGATTTTGCAAACGATTGATAATCATTTTTACCCGACTGTTAGAGGAGGGTTATGTTTTTAGCGCGTATCATGTATGCTTGTAATATTCTTTTTTACCTCATATCTTCCAAACCCCTGGACCGAATTCTATAATTAAGGTAACGTTAGATAGGTACTGATACTCCAAGTATTCCTAAATATGTGACGTCACTCTTAATTCCATATGGCGGGCTCTAGAGATAATTACGTCATGAATAAAACAAAAAATCGTTGATGGGTACCGTGTGTGTGTGAGTACCAAATGAAAGGACTTAATTAGCACATTTAAAATACAGGCACAAGCGTGCGAATGGAAACGCGACAGGTTGTGGGTTTGATTCCCACTTCAGGAAATGTAAAAGTTTAGTTTAGAAAATGAAAATTTTCTGGGTTTGGTTACAAGGCAAAGCTCTGCGTTTGTTCCGTCACTCAGCACGCAATGCCTCATTTCTGCGGAAAGTGGAGAACGGAGTGTCTTAACACTAGGTTCCCAGGTTCCCTCTGCCTACCCTGCTATATGCGGAATACAGCGTGAAGTTAAAAAATAATTATTTCCAATGCATTCACTACGATGACAGAGCTTTATTTTCGAGCGTCTGGAAATGGCTCCAGTCGATGTTGTTTTCTCTTATGAATATTAATGTTAAGGGATTTTTTTCCATTATGTTGCGCCGCCGAAGGACGATTGTGCGGTATATTTCAAAAGTTTTCACCTTCCACTAAGTGATTTAGTAACTGAGTTCGTTCACATTAAGCACTCGCATTTATTCCTATTGAAAATAAGAAGAAATTATTTGGTGGGTTCGAGATGGACTATTTTTTTTAGCTTCACGCTGTATCTCACACATAGCGCGGTAGGCAGAGGGAACCTGAAAACCTAGTGTTAAGATCCGTTTTCTTGAGTTTTCCATTCCCCACTTTCCACTGAATTGAGGCAGTGCGTGCTGATTGGCGGTACTCAAAGCCGCGCTTTGCCTTTTTACCAAAGCAAGGTAATGAGGTAATAACGTATAAATATTCAGATTTTTTTTTACCGTATATCTAGAACGAGTAATCAGAAAATAATTAGGGTTGAGACACTCCGTTCTCCACTTTTTACTTTAAATTGAGACATTGTAGATTGTGAATTGCGCTTTATGTTATCAGAACGAACGTGGTTAGAACAATATATTATACTTATATCTATATAAAATAAAGATTAATATTGGCTATTCAACTAATGTCAATATTGTTTTACACATCCTAATAATAAACCGACTTCAAAATAGGTGGAATTTCTGAATTCAACAATTTTTGTGTTAATTCCCATTTAATCTTTTAATGGCTGAAGTAATTTGGATGTTTCTTTTTTATATGATAGCTACTGCTTCTGCTAAGACCCCATTTAAATTTAGTTAAGATCTGAGTAGTTTTTGAGTTATTCGTAATTATTTAATTTATTAATACATTTTATTTAAAGCCAAGTTTCTTTTTGTTGAATACCTTGTTAAATACCTTAATTATATTCAAATCTCAATCACAAAAAACAATTAAGACCCTTTACTGAACCTTTAAAGTAGTTATATCAAAAACAGTATAACACATGTAATTCTCATACACTTACCATTAAAATAGAAGATTTCGCATATTGCGGTACACATACTTACAAAATTATTCAAGTTTAACAATAATTAGTTACTATAATGAAAGTGGCGGTGTTATTTTATGTTTGCTCACTGAACCTAAAGCTTCCAAAGCCACATGTTACCAACTTTACCCACTCTGGAGTTTTAACGATACCCTTTAAGGGTTAAGATTAGTTACAGAGGTTTAATTTTGTTAACTCGTCCAATTTGTTTAAGTAGACCTCGGTGATGTTTCTTTTGGATAACTCTGAAATCAACGATTTGGTAAACATTGGTTAGTCGCATTTAGTTTCTAATATTTGCTAACTGGAAATGTTAGTAGTTAATTAGATTTGATGGGTGTTAATTGTAAAATTAATAAACTTTTTATTTAGGTGGATTTAGCGGCGTTTAGCTCCGTAACTCAAGACGTTATATGTCCATATTAAATGGAAATTGGTAATGAAATGTATTGATATAGATTATATCTGACCTGCCTCATTGCTATGCAGGAAAAAGCGTGAAGTTATTTTGGCCAAAAGAATTTAGTGATGGAGCTCTATATCCGTATATCTAATGATTGTATATTGGAGATTAGAGTGGAATTTACATTTAAATTAAATTAAAAAGAAAACAAAATAAATTATATATTTAGAGGAATAAGTATTGGGTAGAATAGAATCTATACATAATTTATACTTGAAGTCTTTGAGGCGCAGTGGGACAACGCCTAACTCTCAATGTGATGATTTTGGATTCCATGACCACTCGGCGAATAAATATTTAAAATACATTCCTGTTCTAGAAGGATAAGAAACGGCATAGAACTCCGCCAATCTCGAATTCGAGAAAACAATAAAGAACAGTGAATAAGAACAAAAAAGAAAGAACAATGTCTCTCAGATAGGTACCCTGTTATGTGGGAAAAATGAGAAACTGGGAACTGCTTTATTCGTATACATTTTATACATAATAATAAAGATTTTAACATTAAATAAAAGCAGCTTAAAATAAATTTCATTGTAAAGTGAAATTATTACGAATAACTCAAAAACTAATTAGAACGTAACTAAATTTAAATGAAACCACATCCGACGCAGCTTTCATATAAAAAAAAACCATCAAAAATAGTCCATAGATCCAATCTAAATTTATCTTACGCCTGTCGTGGCGCAGAGGCACAAGCGTGCGACTGTAAACTCGACAGGTTGTGGGTTCGATTCCCACTCCAGGAAATGGAATTTTTCAGTTCTTGGGTTTGGTAACAAGGCCAAGCGCGGCGTTAAGTTCCAATTCGGGGGAAAGTGGGAAACGGAGTGTCTTAACACTAGGTTCCCTCTGCCTACCCTGCTATATGCAGGATACAGCGTGAAGCTATGTATGTATGTATTTAAATTTATAACATACATAAAAAAAAAACAATCGATTTGAGAACCTCTTGCTTTGAAGTTGGTTAAGATAAAAGCTTGTGTTTTACATCATACAAGAATGGGCGACGAGAAGCGATTACAGCTTTATTTATAATTAGAGAATGGTAATCTTGAGTGTAAGAACACGTTGAGCAATTTGTGCAAATTAAATGTGGACCGTAAAAGGTCGTGTTTCGCATTTTACAGTAGCGGCGTTGACATTCAAAGAGAACTCATGTTAGGACATAAAGTATATGAAGCTATGCTATTAATATATTGAGCTATAATTTGTATTCTTAACCCACTTCAAAAAAAAGGAGGTTCGACTTAGATTATATTTTTTTGTGATAATAGTTAGCATGTCTGAACCCTAAAGCTTTTTTAACAGCAGATTATTAAAACAATAGACAGTAGAATTTGCTAAATTGTAAAATTCATTTGAATGTAATCGTTAAATATAATTAATCATGTCTGTTTCAAAGGTATCATTGCCAATAATAAAGAATTGTAAACCATTGTCGAATAT
>JAKGSA010000264.1:104954-140608 GCA_033558755.1 Philaethria dido
TGAAGCTTGTAAGTTCTTATTTTGAATAAAATTATTTGACTAATCAATATTTTAAAATCAGTCTTGAGCTAGAATCCAAGTATAAACACAATGTAATTTTAATTACAAATATATAAATATTTTTTTAAAAGTCTTTCCTCGATCGCCATATTGTAACTTACTGTATAACTTTTTACTGCATGGACCAATTTTGAGGTCTGTTTTTATATGATAGCTATTGCGTCAATATGGTTCCATTAAAATTAAGTTAATATCTGATGAGTAGTTTTTGAGTTATTCGTAATAATTAAACTTTTATTTGAAGTTGTTTTATTTTAATAACCGCCCGTCGTGGCGCAGAGGCACAAGCGTGTGACTGTAACTGCGACAGGTTGTGGGTTCGATTCCCACTCCAGTAAATGGATTTTTTCAATTCCTGGGTTTGGTAACAAGGCAAATCACTTCGTTGAGTTCCGCCACTCAGCACGCAATGCCTCAATTCGGTGGAAAGTGGGGAACGGAGTGTCTTAACACTATGCTCCCTCTGCCTAACCTGCTGTATGCGGGATACGTGAAGCTATGTATGTATGTATATATGTTATTTTATCCTTTTTTTGCTAAAATCTTCATTATTATTCTATATTATATATATTTATTAATAACTATAGCAACGCTTTCCAAACAACAATATCTTAATCTGAGACAACCT
This sequence comes from Philaethria dido, assembly GCA_033558755.1. Taxonomy (NCBI): domain Eukaryota; kingdom Metazoa; phylum Arthropoda; class Insecta; order Lepidoptera; family Nymphalidae; genus Philaethria; species Philaethria dido. The sequence continues at coordinate 105,643 of JAKGSA010000264.1, forward strand.
CAAATGTCGCGAAGGGTACACGTCTGCATGTGAAAATGTTTAGCTTTATTTGACTACAATCCGAGTTTAATAGTCGCGGTAAACGCTTTTATCACTTGTAAGCTGTAAGTGGAGATAAAGCGAATATTATATTGTTATAACAAAGGGATGTATTGTTTTACTTTTTAAATTTTAACTATTTTTATATATATTATTATTTTTTTGAGGCTATCAAGGCAGAGTGGAGCGATTGTAAACACTTTTTGATTGATTGGTTTTGGGTTCGATTCTCTATTGAGGCAATAATGATTCAATGCCTCTTTTCACTGGCAAGAAAAATCGCGGCGTAGAGTTCTGTCTTTTTAACACGCAATGTTTCGATTTCAGGTGGAAAGTGGACAAACACAGTGTTCGGGCACTTCGTTTTCTCTATCTACTTTGATATGTGGGAATAAAAGCGTGAAATTATTTTTTTGATGTCACACTTAGTTGTTTTTCGATTTATTTATTTAGTTATTCTCCTTTCCAGTTTAGTTTGCCTAAAGGGTTCAAAATTAAGTGTAATGTGAAGCAGTGAACTTTAGAGAACATTGAGTTCTACAGAGGAAGACGAAACACACTCTCTAATGTAAAGTAGAGTATAAAAAATGGAGTGTCTCAACGCTAGCGTAGCGAGCGTTCTCTGATTACCCTGCTACGGGACTAGTGATACTGCGTGATACTGCATAGCTTCACGCAGTATCCCGCATATAGCAGGGTAGGCAGAGGAAACCTAGTGCTAAGACACTCCGTTCCCCACTTTCCGCCGAATTGAGGCATTGCGTGCTGAGTGGCGGAACTCAACGCCGCGCTTTGCCTTTTTACCAAATTAGGAAATGAAAAATTCCATTTCCTGGAGTGGGAATCGAACCCCACAACCTGTCGCGTTTACAGTCGCACGCTTGTGCCTCTGCGCCACGATAGGCGTGATACTACAAAAGAAAATAAATGAAAAAGTAAAAGAAAATATATGTATGCATGTTCGGTTCCTTTCTCATGATTAAATTTATAACAAAATAAGCATGACTTCCCCTTTTTCCTTCTGATACTGACACAAAAATGGAACAGTTTTTAGAAATTCTATCATAGAGTCACTTTAGATTTCTTTTCCTGAATTATCTATAGTATTATATTTATTCACTAGTTCTACTTACTTCCTTACGTACTTCGTTTGACTATAACATCTTAAGTAACTTTAACGCCTGTCGTGGCGCAGAGGCACAAGCGTGCGACTGTCAACGCGACAGGTTGTGGGTTCGATTCCCACTCTCCAGGAAATGTAAAATTTAGTATTTTCATTTCTTGGGTTTGGTAACAAGGCAAAGCGCGGCGTTAAGTTCCGCCACTCGACACACAATGCCTCAATTCGGCGAAAAGTGGGGAACGGAATTGTTGAAAGAGAACCGAGTGTCTTAACACTAGGTTCTCTGCTTCCCTCTGCCTACCCCGCTATAAGCGGGATACAGTGTGAAGTTAAAAAAAAAAGTCTGGTCTTCCTCGTCTCCGAAAACATTTCGAGAAATCTTTAATGTTCCCCTATAAACCCAAATAAAATGCATTAAAACTTACAATTACTATTAATAACTCAAAAACTACTCGTCTGATCTGATCTTAAATAAATTTAAATGGGGCCACACCAAAAGTAATAGCTATCATATAAAAACAATAACGCTTGTCGTAAAATTTAGTATTTTCATTTTTTGGGTTTGGTAACAAGGCAAAGCGCGGCGGTGAGTTCCGCCACTCAAAACGCAATGCCTTGGAATGGAACGGAATTGTTGAAAGAGAATGGAGTGTCTTATCACTACGGTCTCTGGTTCCCTCTGCCTACCTTGCTGTATGTGGGTGCGGCACTCAGTTAAAAGTTATGGTGTTACACACAGAAGAAAATATACTCCACCTTTTTGGGAATCGGTTAAAAATATAAACATAAGAATATATGTATGTACATAAATATGTCAGAATGCAGTTAACAAAAACCCTGTTAACCGTCAACCACAAAATCGAATTCTTATCTACAAAAGGCATAATAAAATGGTCGCTTAACTGCATTTTGTCACGAAATCCAGCCCGATCGGTATGGTATAGAAGAGGAAATATTTACATACACGTCAGGTTTTTTCGGTAGCCCAAATAGAGACATAAAATACGTACTATGAATATGTGCCCTTGTTTTTTGATGGAATGACTTCACGCTATATAGGTATAAAATGTGTGGTTAATACTGAAAATAGTATATGCGAAATATATAAAGTATAAAAATATCATAATTTTTTTACAGATTTTTTAGCTTCACGCTATATTCCGCACACTACAGGGTGGGCAGAGGAAACCGAGAACCTAGTGTTAATACACTCCGTTCTCTTTTGACATAACCATTCCCCACTTTCCGCCGAATTGAGGCTTTTGAATTGCGCTCTTTTTTGTCACAAATTTTAATATTTTTATAAATGATAGACTTACTTTTGACCGCATCAATCCTAATGTTAAACCTATGCGGTCTACGACGACACATGCTTGCTTAGGAAATAACCCCAAAATCAGTATTTGTATAAATTTTCATCTGCATTACTATGTTTTTGCATTTATTATTAGGCTTACAAATCTCTAATAATATTCCTTAAGAATTTATTTTGTTATTTTTCTCTTTTATTTAAAGTTTATTTTAAGTTTAATATATAACTTTTATAAGAAAAAAAAAATAAACACATTGAAATATCTGTCAAATATTTTGTATTGAAAAAAACAATTTTCTGAGCTGTTTTGTGTGAATTTGGAGCCTAGTTTAGTAGTTTCAGAAGTAATTGTAACTATTAAACGTATATAGAAAGGTGAATCGTTTCCGGTAACAGAGGTAACGATGCTTTGCCTGCGTTAATGATACGGTAGAACATAACATAACTGCTCGTAAAGCGGGCAAAACTTTTGTATGGACTTACTAAGGTATATTTTGGGTAAGCCGTAAAGGTTCGACTCCCGTTTAATGTAACGCATCTTTATATGTTTTCTAAGTTAAGACCAAATTTAAAAATATTATTTCTCTTTAGAGTATTAACTTGCTTTAACTAAAACAAAAACAGTGGATAGTGTATACTTATCATTTTATTCTAGTCAAATTACATAAAATATGTATGAATTGTATCGTATATGTTATTCTAATATATAAACTCTATCACAGTAAGCTTTGTGCTATAAAATTGTAACAAACATCCATCTTTACCTACTTTTATAATATTACTAGTTGTTACCAGCGACCTCGCTCGCATAGGCAATGGCAGTCCACACTACATGCTATAGTGTGTAATGCGTATGTGCGTTAACATTAAAGCTTTGACGTAGCTAGATTTTTATTTTTTTTTGTCAAATAATCATATCTGCCTAAATATTATTTTCCACTTTTTTTTGTAAAAGGTATCCTATATCCCTTATAATACCTCTACAAATATGAGGACAAAGTTTCATAACAATCGGCTAACCAGTTTTGGGGTAAAAGCGTAACAAACAAACTTATATTGATATTTATAATACTAAAGTATATAGAATTAGTATATAAACTTTTCACAGCAGAAAACATGTTTAGACGCGATCATTATCCGGAGCCAGTATGAAATTCGGATAAAAAGGCTATTTCCCGCGATTGTAGGGTCATAAATAAATCCGGACGATCCGCTCGTATTTCTTAGTCGCGACCTGCGACTGAACGACAGTATTATGATTTATATTCACGCGAATCTTTATATTTTAGAAAATCTCTGCTCAGTTCCTTAAATTGAAGTCGGATTTGTTGGAATCCGAGCAATATTGTGGTCGACGTTTGATCATTTTTCTTGAATTGTAAAATTATTTTAGAATATTTTAAAATGGAGAACGTTAATAGAAGATCTATTATAGTAACAACAAGAAAATGACGTAGTCTCACGTATATAATATGTCTATCCACGCTAGTTCTTTAGGTGAACAGGTTTTGAACTACAAAATTGGTCTTTTGCGTACCAAGTTATGTTTTTTTAAACATCATATTTTTATTATTAAGTAAAGATAGAGTTTAAAAGGGCCCCTCAAACTTACGCTGGAGTTACAAGTCCCAGGCACAACCTCGGTCTCCTCTCTCTATAAAGCTAAGGGCACGGCACTCACAAGATGCATCTATGGAATGCTAATCAGGTTCATCAAAAGATCCTACTAGCGCCTTCAAAATACGTGCTAGAAATTATAACAGTTGTCATTTAACGCTGTAATATAAACTAAACATATGTCTACATTACAATATATATATTTTTCAATACGAAGTAACGACCATCGCATACTATGAGGGGACGGGGTTAGAATACAATTCCTCTCCGTCACTGGGTAGCGTACCGTAAGAGTCGGGTATCCCAGTAGTTTGGTGGTAGGAGGTTCGTCCTCCGACTGGCTCGCGACCACTATCATGTCAAAGACGAACCGCCAAATATCTAATGATGTGTTCCGGTTCGATGTCATGTAAGCCAGGTTCATATTACCCTATCCCACCCCATCCTTTCCCCAGAATGTGGTGGTTCCGATAGCGAACTACTACATTTTCCTCCCCTTCCATCTGCATCGTTTAGGTAAGCAACGTATTTATAACACCTCTGGTGTTATAGATGTCTATGGGCGAAGGTAGTCACTTACCATCAGATGGCCCTTCTGCTCGTTTGCCATCCGTTATCAATAAAAAAAAAATGGGCCTAATGAAATTTTTCAACATATTCGTTAATAACAAAAACATAGGAGCATATCCAGTTTCCACAATCCATATCCATTCATAACATAACATTACAATAACTTGCCTTTTAACCTACAATATGTCTTATCCAGTACAAGGCCTATCTTTGGCATCTGTCCAAATGCCGGCAATCATTACTTTATTACCTCCGCACGATCATATAAATGTAAAAAGCTTGGATGTAACTATAAAGAAAGATTTATTGTTTGCTTTTTTTATATTGCTGAATAGTAAATAGTCAATGTTTTCACTTTAAACTGACTAATATAAGATTGATAAGAACACATGGTTTAGTAGCTAAATCTCTTGGATAGTTTTCAAGAAACACAGGTTCGAATCCCGCCGTTCAAATTCTTATACATTTATGACTTTAAAAATATCAAACTTACTGTGTTACTTTCAGTTTCACACTTTGATAAGATAAAACGCAGTGTTAAGCTCCGCTACTTAACACGAAATGTTTCGATTTCGCGTCGAAAGTAGACAATAGTGTCTTGACATAGTGTTTTTAATAAAGGAACTAAAAATATACAATTAAAACCTTTTAAGTGGGGAATGTTGAAAGAGAACGGAGTGTCTTAACACTAGGTTCTCTGGTTCCCTCTGCCTACTCCGTTAAATGCGGGATACAGTGTGAAGTTAAAAAAAAATCTCATAAAAAAACAGGCTTTATAGCACAAAACAGTCAGAAAGAACCTTGTGTCAAGACACTCCGTTCACCGCTTTCCGCTCGAATTCGAAACATTGCCTGATTGGTGGCGGAACTCAACGACGCGATTTGCCTTACCATTTTAAACCCAATTTTATTAAATTGAAATTTTGCATACCTATTTGTCTCTTTAAATAAAAGAATTTAAAGAGACAAATAATATATATTATTATTATATTTTATAATTTATTAATTGTTAACCCATTACAACCGGCTGACGCAACATTTGCGTTCTAGAGAATCTATGCTGAGTCCTGAGAACGTAACTGTTGCGTTTTTCTCTACCCAGTTCCGAACGCAACAGTTGCGTCGTCATGTATATAAGAAGGTTTCTTAGCTGTATGCCTGACAACGCAACAGTTGCGTCATTAAATTATTGTATACTAGCAGTACCTACTACTACTAACTACTACTAACTTCTACAGCCTAGGTTGGTAGAGTCGGTCACAACATTTCAGGCCGGACGGAAAGGGTTAAATAGCAACCTTTCATATAAATTACAATAAATCAAAGTATATAAGTGATTGCTGCTTAAATCACTTAATGAAAATGGCTTTACGGCAGACTCGCCTCTGATTGGACACAATTTCATTCGCTTATTTGCAATAGCTTGCGCTCCCTTTGAATGCTACCCTCCACTAAATTGTATTAGCTATATATGCGATATTATTGTTTTCTGCAGGTTTGCTAGATTTTTTTTATTATTTTATTTTATTTTAGCATAGAAGAAGAGAAAAAAGAAAGTCAATATTTTCTATAGAACTTGAATTCAAAAAAACTACCCGCTATTTATAATGAATTGTTTTACAAACATACATAAGTTTACGGTCCATATATAGATTATGTTAAGTCTTTTTCTGAAATGGAGGCATTACGCCGAAAGCGGAGAAAACTCTATTAAATCTGTTAATTATACTTCATACTATGAGGAAAAAGACTACAAACTAAAAAAAAAAAATTGTTTCAGAGTGATATTTGTACCAACAACTGTTCCTTTGTACCACGATGACTTCGGTTACTTACTAATATTCTCATTAGAATACAAAAATACTTGAAACATAACAAATGTGTTTCTCATATTAGTCCAAGCTTATAATATGAATTTTATAAGTGATTTTGAATTCGAAAGCATGTCTTTCGCCGTACCTTCAGTAGAATAATACCTTATACAGCAAAAGGAAGAACACTGGCATATTCAGCGAGATGAAGAAATTTCTCAAACAAAGTGAAAATGGAAGGAACACGTAAGCATTTCAGTGTTTTAATAAAGCCTTTTTATGAGAACAATGTCTAACACTCCTTTAATATGTATATATATACTAATAAATCAGATTTTAGGTTCAGGAAAGGCAAATTGAGGTAAAAAAAATAACACTTTTTTTTTAATCCTCCCCTGTGGTAAAACAAAGCGCGGTGTTAAGTTTCCCCAACCAACGCACAATATCTCAATTCCGGGCGGAAAACGCCGAATAGTGTCTTGACACCAGGTTCTCTTAACCGAGTAGGTTAAGTGAATAAGATTTTAACAAAAAAAAGAAATTTCAAAGAAAATACATTGCTAATAACTCAAAAACTACTTGTCAGATCTTAACTAAAATTAAATAGGACCACATTAGAAGAACTAGCTATCATATTATAAAAAAAGATTAATCAAATTTGGTTCACCCAGTAAAAAATTATGTGTTACACATATAAAAAACGATCAAAATCAGAACCTCCCTGTTTTGAAGTCGATTAATCGGTTAAAAAGTAACAAGGATCATAGATCGCTCTTCCATTCGGCAGTGTTAGACTAATTATAACGGTAATATTAACGAAATTTAGTTTAATTAGAGCTATATAGGGGGGATTTATTGAAATGTACGCCATTAGTTCATTACGTATATCCAAGATTATGATAAGACGGTAATTGGATGTATAATATATTAGACGCTGTACTATTAGGGTATTTGCACCTTTGTATCTCAATAGTAATCTGTTCTGTCGTCTGTCTGTAGTCGTAGCGCAGAGGCACAAGCGTGCGACTTTAAACGCGACAGGTTGTGGGTTCGATTTCCACTCCAGGAAATGTAAATATTTAGTATTTTTATTTCCTGGGTTTGGTGACAAGGCAAAGCGTGGCGTTGAGTTCCGCCACTCAGCACGCAATGCCTCAATTCGGTGAAAGTGGGGAACGGAGTGTCTTAACATTAGGTTCTCAGGTTCCCTCTGCCTACCTGCTATATGCGGGATACAGCGTGATAAAAAATTTATTCAGTGAACACGTAATGGTCTTCACGTCTTCAACTTTGGAGAAAAGTGAAGAAGGGAGTGACTTAACACTAGGTTATCTTTAACTACCTTGCTCTATAGAATGAAACGTGAAGCTATTTTTTTTTATGAATTATGTAAATTAAGGCATTCGTGGCACAGTGTGTCAATGTCTGACTTAACACGATTGTTGTGGTTGTTATTCACACTCGGGGAAATAATTGAATCATTATATTTAATTTACTTTTATACCCCGTTCCGGTACTAGAACGGCTTTAAATTCCATTATTCAAATGTTTCGAATTTAGGCGGAAAATAGAGAACGGAATATCTGGTCATTAGGTTCTCTCTAACTACTTTGCTATGCGAGATAAAGCGTGAAATTGTGTTTTTTTTTATATACTGTATTATTAATATATTCTTTATTGCACTTTAAAAAAACTAGAAACACGTTAATAGTACAGAGAGTAATTAGCAACGGTGGTCTTATCTCTATAAGAGATATCTTCCAGCCAACCAAATATTATGTGAATGATATCTCTTTATATGAAACTTTGTTTTACAGATCATATCTTTATCAAATGTACCTTATGACATGCTAAAAAAACGGTTGGCTGTATAGAGTTACGGAAGTCGTCAGTGTCTTACTAGAACGGAGATATAAACATAACTTACATATTTGTTTCTAACATATAATTTTTTCTAACATACAAACTCCGAATGGGAATCGAAATCGAGATAAATCGAGATAAATCAAATCACATAACAATCTCTCCATAAATAGATAAAAGAGAAAATAGAGAAAAAAAAGCCAACATTAAATAACAATAAAGCGTTACAAGATCATTTCCATTGTGAGCATGCGATCCGCGTACATTTACAATAAGCCAATACGAGCACAATACAATTCGAATAGGGAGTGAAATTCGGTGAAATCGTTTCAAACAATCTGTTCAGGAATACACTTAAGATATTTTGCAGGTATATGCGTGAAGAACAATGGGTTTATTGAACTTGTATTGGAATTTTCGTTATATTGGTGCTAGTCAATATTTGAAAGGGAGGAATTAAATTGATCACTGTATAACAAAGTACGTTGGTTCCTAAGTCAATGTGGATAAAGCTATACCTTAGTATATCTATGAATTGAAAAAATGTTATATAACGCCTGTCGTGGCGCAGTGACAAGCGTGCTGCTGTGTACGCGACAGGTTGTGAGTTTGATTCCCACTCCAGGAAATGTAAAAGTTTAGTATTTTCATTTCCTGGGTTTGGTAACAAGGCAAAACGCGGCGTTGAGTTCCGCCACTTAGCACGCAATGCCTCAATTCCAAATTTTGCCGAATTGCCGAATTGAGGCAATTTGGGAAATGTCAAAACAGATTGTCTTAACATTACGCTTTCTGGTTCCCTCTGCCTACCCTGCTATACGCGAAATACAGCGTGAAGTTAAGAAATTAGAAAAAACAGTTTTTTTTCACTGTTTCTCACTGCGTTCTCTATTTTCTGATAGAAATCGAGAAATATCTTTAGTGGAAAACCCATGGCCAATGACCGTTTACCTATAGACGGAGAGACGGAAGAAGTGCCGGCTATTGTTTGAATTTAACTATCTGTCAAAAAAGCCCACCCGTAAAGCTTTTTTAATAAATGTCTATGTAGAAAAAACAAATTATAAATTGTAATAAATAATTTACTTATTTAAATCATGAACGTTCCGCCCTATGTGAATCCAATTTTCTCTGTAATCGTGTACTTTTCTCTTAGTATCAAACAACCCTCTTTACAACCCACGCAGTAAGTTAGAAATATTCCATTTAAGTACAAAAAAAGGACCTCTAATTATATTATATCTAGTTATATTATTAAGGAGATTTCATTTATTTATTGCAATGGGACGGTTTCTACGTCATTTTAAGAAATATTATAAAAATGCTAAAAAAATGAATAAATCATTCAAAAAATGAATTAGGACATTAAAAACGCTTCTAAAAAAGAATATAGCGGGACTTGAACCTGCGCCTCTTGGGCGGTTTCCGACAGGCGCCTGTTACAGAAGAATTATAAATTCTCTCTGACTACTTTGTTAAAGATCAAACGTGAAGCTAAAACATGAAAGAATGAATTACATGAAAGAATGAATGATTTTAATAGGGTGGGATTTTAACAAAAAAGTAATTAAAAAAAATGCACTAAAAGTAAAACTTATTACGAATAGCTCAAAAACTACTCATTAGATCGTAACTAAATTTGAGTGGGCTATGTCAAAAGTACTAGCACATCATATAAAAAAGAATTATCAAAATTGGTAAAAAAAAATACATTTTTTTTTATCTCCACGCGTATCCCGCATATAGCGGGGTAGGCAGAGAGAACCTGAGAATCTAGTGTTAAGACACTCCGTTCTCTTACAACAATTCCGTTCCCAACTTTCCGCCAAATGGAGGCATTGCATGCTGAGTGGCGGAACTCAACGCCGCGCTTTGCCTTGTTACCAAACCCAGGAAATGAAAATACTAACATTTCCTGGAGTGAGAATCGAACCCACAACCTGTCGCGTTTACAGTCGCACGCTTGTGCCTCTGCGCCACGACAGGCGTAAATTGGTTCACTGGTGGTTTTAATACGTTAAGATACATAAAAAACCGAATAAAGGACCTTCTCTTACCCTTACCCTTATTATTAATAAATATTAGTAGATTATTTCACAATATAATAAAATTATAAGAACAACATTCGCCGTTGTATAGCGCTAGTGCACTTACTTTGAGACGTCCCTTTTAGCCAAATTAAGCTCCTCTTTAGGAATTCTAACGCAAGCAAGTAAAATTACTGGCATACCTGACTGAGCGCTTAAGTCCAAAACTAATACCGTACGTAACATAGGGAATTGAAATGTTTATAAGAGATAATATATAATGAGTTTTATTTATTATAACTAATAACTAGTATCCCCGATGACGCGTTAACAACGCGTTGTCTTTAGCAATGTATATGTCACTTTATATTAACATGGATGTCAAACCATGGTAGTGTGTATAACATTTATTTTGTTAATTTAAAGTACTTTTTATGTATTATTTTTAAAAATGTTATCATTCTGCACTCCTTCGCTATATAAATTACGAGTATGCCAAGTTTCATGCTCCTCCGTCCGCGTAATGTTCGTAAAAAAGGGTACAAAGTTTTTGCTTCATGTGTTCATATATAGATTAAAATTTTAACAAAAAACGAGAATCTACTTCAAATAAAATGTATAAGTACAATTATTAAGAATAACTCAAAAATTTACTGTCCGATCTTAGCTAAATTCAAATGAGAATTCAATAGAAGTACAAACTTTTTTTTTTTTTTTTTATGGATAACGGATGGCAAACGAGCAGAAGGACCACCTGATGGATAGAATGAATAAAATAAAATGATGAAGTGGATACCTTCGCCCATGAACATCTACAACACCAGAGATGTGGTAGATGCGTTGCCAACCTAGAGGATACAGATGGAAGAGGAGGACAATGTAGTATTCCGTTCTCGGAACCACCACATTTTGGGGAAAGGATGGGTGGGAATGGGAAAACCTGGCTTACATGCCATCAAACCGGAACACATCATAAGATATTTGGCGGTACGTCTTTGACATGATAGTGGTCGCGAGCCAGGCGGAGGACGAACCTCCTACCACCAAACAAGTACAAACTACCAAATAAAAGAATAATCATCAAATTTGGTTTAGCTAATAAATAGTCCAATAACAAAAATAGTCGATAACCTGATAACCTGCTCCTTTTTTAAACTCGGTTAAAAAACCAAGCGGATAGCTTTTTATATGTGAAGTATATATATTTTTAGAATTTCTAAATGTATTTTGTTTAGTTTATTGCTTTCGAATAATATGCTAATTCTTCTGATATGGTCCCGTTTAAATTTAGTCAAAATCTGTCAAATAGTTTTTGAGTTATTGTAATTTATTTTATAAAAGCATATTTTCTTCAAATAAATCACTCCCTTTTTTGATAATATCTCAATTATTAATATATATCCTTTATATACGATATGTACACAGATTGGCTTTCGACACGAAGCTAAACTGTCATATCTGATTCCACGTCTAAGCTCGTAACTAATACCTCTACGGAAACAGGAAACTTTGGATTATATACTACGATTAAAACTCAACCATACCGTAATGCTCTTGTACACCGTCTCTTGAAAGCATGATAATTTCTTGATATGAATTGCTCTAAGACTAAGAGAAATCTCATGAGAAATTATACATATATATGTGGTCATTATAACTGGAAGATTTTATGATGCATTTTAATATTTTTTATTATATATATGTTATAATATATTTCCGTCGTTCAGCGTTGAGTTCCGCCACTCAGCACGCAATGCCTCAATTCGGCGGAAAGTGAGGAACGGAGTGTCTTAACACTATATTCTCAAGTTTCCTCTGCCTATCCTGCAATATGCGGGATACAGCGTGAAGCTAAGAAAGTGATATATTAAAGAACAATTTCTCATTATACACTTATACAAGACAATAAATAAACGTAATTAAGATTAAAAAAAAAGACCAACTTCAAATAAAATACACTAAAAAGTATACAAATAACTCAAGAACTACTTCTACACATTCATTACTTCTACACATTACATCAGAAGTACTACATCAGAAGCGTTCGTTCACTCAGTAAAAAGTTATACCTACATTGCTAATTAAGTCCTTTCATTTGATACCCCATACGGTACTCATTAACGATTTGTAAATTTGTTTGTTTTGATTCATGACGTAATTGCCTTTAGAGGACGCCATATTGAATTGAGAATGACGTAACATATCTAAGAACACATAGAGTATCAATACTTATCTAACGTCACCTTAGTTATATAAATCTGCCCAAGGGTTTGGAAGATATGAGGTAATAAAGAATATTACTCAACGCCGCGCTTTGCCTTGTTACTAAACCCATGAAATGAAAATACTAAATTACATATACATATACATTTCCTGGAGTGAGAATCGAACCCACAACCTGTCGCGTTTACAGTCGCACGCTTGTGCCACTCAACACGCAATGCCTCAATTCGGCGGAAAGTGGGGAACGGAATTGTTGAAAGAGAATGGAGTGTCTTAAAACTAGTTATTTGGTTCCCTCTGCCTACCCTGCTGTATGCGAGTTACAGCGTGAAGTTAAAAAAAAAAGAAAAGAATATTACAAACATACTGTTTGATACACACGAAAAACATAACACTTCTTTGACAGTCGTGTTAAAAGAACCATGTAAATTGGTACACTCAGTAAAAGTAAAAAAATACAATCGAACTGAGAACCCTTTTTTTATGAAGTCAGTAAAAATATAAATCATAATAACAATATTCCACCACTATCTCAAACAACAAAAGAATTTTTCCAAGCGTCAAGACTAATTTTAAAGAGGAATCTGAGTCAGGCAGAAACTTGAAAGTACCTGAAAAGCTTTTCCTTCGATCTCTTAAGGACGTCGATTCTTTGCACGCAAAACTATCGGGCGAGTACTCAACATACAAGAACACAACTTTTCTTATGAAAACTTTTAAGGGTGTTCGCCAAAGAATTCCAGTTCAGCAACGATTTGCCGGAATTTCATCACTCTATCGTCTAGTTTTTTGAACGCTTCCTTCTCGTTTATGTGATATTGAAATTGGTATTACTAGTTTATACCATGACTTTGCTTGTCTACTTTATATGTATATATGTAAATTAAATTGATATTGAAAATCTTTTTACCCGACTTCAAAAATAGGAGGTCATGATTTCATGATTTCAACTGATGTTTTCCCTGTGAGGACAGGGTTAGAATACAATTCCCCTCCGCCGCTGGGTAGCGTCCCGTAAGAGGCGGATATCCCAGTAGTTTGGTGGTAGGAGGTTCGTCCTCCGTCTGGCTCGCGACCACTATCATGTCAAAGACGAACCGCCAAATATCTTATGATGTGTTCCGGTTCGACGGCATGTAAGCCAGGTTTTCCCCATTCCCGCCCATCCTTTCCCCAAAATGTGGTGGTTCCGATAGCGGACTACATACATTGTCCTCCCCTTCCATCTATATTCTCTAGGTTGGCAACGCATCTACAACATCTCTGGTGTTGTAGATGTTCATGGGTGAAGGTAACCACTTACCATCAGGTGGTCCTTCTGCTCGTTTGCCATCCGTTACCCATAAAAAATAAATAATAATAAAAAACTTTGATGATATGACCGACTTTGATTATTCTCTTTTTATATGATAGCTAGTGCTTCTCATGTGGTCCTATTTAAATTTAGTTAAGATCTGACGAGAAGTTTTAGTGTTATTCGCTATAATATTGCTTCTTAGTGCATTTTGTTTGAAGCTGGTTTCCTTTTTATGTTAAAATCCTAAGTATTTCAAATATTAGAAGCTACAATTTTTTAAAAACCCTACAGAAGATGTACCAGTTCGGCTTCGACGTAGACCATACTATTTTTCCAAGCAAGACAACATAGTTTGAAATCACTCTTGGAGTTCGGTCGGCGTACCGCCAAACTTTGTTCTTACGACGCTTTTTGGGGTAGTTAACTTCAAATGAGTGTTACACGAGTGATTTCCTTGAATTTATGCTTGCGACTTTAACGGCAGAGCAATACAGTTTTATTTCTTTTAAACTGCAGCTACTAACTAAACTAGCTCCGGAAGTAACATTAAGAAAGAGAATTCAAACTTTTATAATTAGAAAAGTTCATAAAATAAAATTTATAAAATTAGATACATTTTTACAAATGAAATTACACATTTATGGTAAATTAAAAGATCCAAATTGAAATTAATTTTGTCTTTGAAAATCAAATAATTAAATTTGCTGTTATTTTTCTTCCTCTGAAATTGTAAAGCCATTGAAACAAAATAAAACGGAAGTGAACTTTGAAGGGTGAAATATTTCTTAAGAGGCAAGGGTCTGTTAAATTCAGAACCCTGCCAGACTTTATTGAAAACTCAAATAAATAACTGTTAGTATAGATTTATTTTACAGCCAAACGTAAGGCCACCGACTCCTCGCGAGCAAATCAAACGAAGTTAAAAGCGAATTCTTGAGACTCGAATGCGACTTAACTTTGAATTTTATCCCGTCTCGGGGCGCTAATGGCTTACGCTTTGAACAAAAACTCGCTTGATTAAAATCGTTTGTCGTAATAAAAGGAGCACTAAAAAGTTACAACCGTACGGAACGGGAGACCGGTATAGGCCCGTAAAATCGATCACCAGCCAATACTGATCACGACAAAAATTTAACGGCCAACTCGAGATTATGGAATTGTTAACCTTAATTTAGTACCTCGAATTAAAAAAGAAATATTGAGCTTGTCGATCTACCTGAGGAAACCTTGTAACATAGTGCATGGAACATGGAAGTATCACTGTATTACACGTGTGGACTGAGATGTATGAAATTTGGCATAGTAAAAGTATGTATGGAGAAGCCAACATTTTTTTATAAAACTGTAATAATTCAATTAACAAAATATATTTTACACACACTAGTATTGATTTGACAGGTAATTTGTCTAAAATGACATATCAGTTGCTAAGACAACGCGTAAATAGGGCCTGTAGTTTTATTATTACCTCTGTATCCCCTCCACAGCCCGCTACAAGACACGCCCCACACTTACCTTACTCTAAATGCGTCTACGCTATTTACATTCACGAGCAAGGCGACGACGTGTGAAATTTTATTTCTTCGACAATCTGAGATGAGATTAGCTGTAAATTGAGTTTATGACGGAATCAAATATGCATGTTTCATGCCCTACCCCATAAGTCATAGCCCTGGGCTACGTTCACGCTTCACTGCATTCATAAATTACATGGTTCTTTTATTTTCGCTTCTTATCATTCGGATGTGATCGGCGTTCATCTGAAAAGTACAATACATTGAAATTGTGTATTCGTATTCTGATTTATCTAATTCCACTGTCTTGGAAAGTAATTTCGTGAAATTGGCAAAAAATTAAAAACAATCGGTACAAATATTGCTTTTCATTACAGTCGTTTTCAATTTTCTGAGGCATTTGCTGTTTATTCGATGGGAAGTGGATTTTTTAATGGTTCCTTGGTTGCTCACGGCTTTCGGAGGCTGTTGTCAATATCACCCTGTAGCATTACTATGAAAGTAATTGTATCGTGACGTTGCCAATTTTCGCTTTCTCCCGTCGAAAAGTTCCGCTTGTAAATCGGAATGTCATGTTTCTTAATATTTTCTACTCTTGTACGCGAATTGATGGATTGTTTCCTTATTTAATGTGCCACGCGTAAATTATTTATAACCACCGACTCCAATAAAAGATGTATGACGTACAATGTTTGATTTGGACGCAAATGCTGTAATTTTTGAGGGTAGTCATATAAATTATTCTCTTTTATTCGTGTTTTCATCGTGGCGCAATGGGACAGTGTTTGACTGTAAATGTGATTGGTCATGGGTTGAATTCCCTCTTGGATGAATTAATATATATATTTAATTGTTTTTATTTCTATGTAAGACAGGCGGCGTTAAGTTCCGCCATATAAATGTCTGGAATTCATCTGAAAACGGAGCTTCTTAACATTAGCTTGGTTCATTGGGTCTTCTGACTACCCTGCTACACGACCTACGAGTAAAACGTAAAGGTGCTAATACTTATTAGTTAATAGCTGTTCAATCTGGTCAATAACAAGTCTTGTGTTAATAGCATCGTATAGACATAAAGAGCAGAACAAAGTGAATTATTATATTTTACCTGTTTCTCACAAAAATGGCGTGAAATACCATGAAAACGAACAGTTATGCCATTATTATATATTATAAAAATTACTATTTCGGTTCCTTAAGCCAAGTTGAGCCAAAAAAAAATACCTGCTATAGATGGCAATTCAGCATTTAAGCCTTAGTTCTCTTCAACCATTCACCGTGTATATTGGTACATATGGTTATTCGATGGCGAACAATATGTTCACGTTATCCATGTTACTGTAACTCAACAATAGAAAGCGTAACGATAGCCAGACTCAGTCGTAGTTGCGTCATAGAAACCCTTTAGAATGAAATTCCTATTTTGTGTATAAAATAGCCAAAACCATATTTTTGCGGATTTCAATAAAGGGAGGGAGTTCTCTATTCGATCGTTTTTTTATGTGCATACTATTAATATACGTATACGAATTGGTATGAGTGTATGAGAACGTACTTATGTAATCAAAATTTAGCCCTGTACTTCAGAACTAAATATTTACATTAAATTTATGTTAGTATCTAGACCTGTCTAGATCTATTGTTTATTCATTTCTAGTACGTATTTCTAGCATTCATCTAGCATTTCAGCATTACTGGAATCCTTTCAATTTTGATTAAAATAAAAGAAAGAGCCTGGACAATGGAGGCCAGTATTAATACATACTAAAGGGTCTTTGAACCCTGCATTTGGGTCGAATGATCCAGGCGTTGCGTCAATCTTCTCTTCCTACAATACGATGGGCCCGGCACGGTGATTCCATAGAATGCTAAAAAGTTTTTTCTCTTTTCATTTAATGTCAGTATTAACGCCGGTCGTGGCGCAGAGACACAAGCGTGCGACTGTAAACGCTATAGGTTGTGGGTTCGATTCCCACTCCAGGAAATGTAAAATTTAGTATTTTCATTTCATGGGTTTGGTAACAAGGCAAAGCGCGGCGTTGAGTTCCGCCACTCAACACGCAATGCCTCAATTCGGCGGAAAGTGGGGAACGGAATACTTAAAGGGAATGGAGTATCTTAACACTAGGTTCTCTGGTTCCCTCTGCCTACCCTGCTACATGCGGGAGCGTGAAGTTAAAAAGAAGTCAGTATTATATTGTACGTGTTGCTAATGCTAGCATTGTTAGTTATAAAATTATTGCACGTGATGACATATAAATTCATGTTCAAACTTAATTAAGAACAAGAAAAGAAAACTGACTTCACACAAAATCAAAATCACTTAAAAGAAAAATTATCATGAACAAGTTAAAAACTACTCGTCACATCTTAACGAAACTCAAATGGAACCAGATCAGAAGTACTAGCTTTATAAAAACAGGATCATCAAAATTGGTTCACTCACTAAAATGTCCTTCTTTTTTTTAAATCGGTTAAAAATCCATCTATATTCCAAACAATACTAAACACTTTAAGGTACAATAAAACAAAATTTACACAAAGTAATAAAGAAACAACACAAAAACTTAATAGCTACTAAAGAGCGACCAACACGAGGACTGTTTCCAAATGAAAGTAACGTTTTCCATTTATACAAAGTGAAATGGAAAAAGTAAATCCCATTAGAACATCGAAACTTTACGTGACTTGGTGCAAGTTGAAGAATGCTATTCACACGAAATTTAAAGTTAGTTGTATTAATTATAGTTCAATATCTTCTAGTAATGTGAAACACGGGGAAGAATTATTTATAAAAACCACATATATACATTTTTTTATTGATAATGGATGGCTAACGAGCAGGAGCACCACCTGATGGTAAGTGGTTACCTTCGCCCATAGACATTTTCAACACCAGAGGTGTTGTAGATACGACCTAGTGTTCAGATAGGAGCGAGACAATAATATTGTGGCCGCAGCAGTTCGCCATCGGAACCACCACAATCTCAATTACAAAGGATAGCTAGGAATAGGGACAACCACGCTGAAAACATGTCATCAAATCGGAACACACCATGATATATCAAGCGGTTCGTCTTTGACATGATATTGGTCGTGAGCCAGACGGAGGACGAAACTTCTACCACCAAACTACTGAGTTATCTGCCTCCACGCTGTAACCCGTACATAGCAGGGTAGGCAGAGGGAACCTAGTGCTAAGACACTCTGTTCTCTTTTAACATTTCCGTTCCACACTTTCCTCCGGATTGAGGCATTTGATTGAGGCAAAACTAAGCAAAATCTCTTATATGATACCTAAATAACTAAGCACATAAACACACGAAACAAAAGGGGAAAAAAATATTTCCCAACACACATTTCATAGAGGCCTTAGCGGGAACATAAAACAGACGGTGGTAATAAAGCAGTCTGGAAGGCAATAACAGTTACCCGTGCCAGCGATACCGGGATAATCGGATATATGCGCTAACAGGTGATTACGGTGGCCAATTATCACGTGTTACATGGAGTTATATATTTTTAATATAGGTAATTAGGTTTTTTAATTAATGTTTAAATTAATTTAATATTGAATATCC
Source organism: Philaethria dido (assembly GCA_033558755.1). NCBI lineage: Eukaryota > Metazoa > Arthropoda > Insecta > Lepidoptera > Nymphalidae > Philaethria > Philaethria dido. Next base: position 124,620 of record JAKGSA010000264.1, read on the forward strand.
ACTCACCGCTTTCCGCCTCAATTTGAGACTTGACGTGCTAAGTTGCGGAACTGAACGCCGCACCTTGTTTTATCAGAGCGGAGAAATGACATATATTTAATTGCCCCCAGTGGGAATCGTACCCATGACCGTTACCTTTATAGTCACCTTTATAGACCGACGCACTGCACTACGATGGCTTCTTTAATTCGGGCGGAATCCAGCAACGAAGTGTTTGGGACAAAGTCTAACTATAAACACGAGTGGTTAAGGGTTCGATTCTCACTCTGTGGGATTATTGTATTTAAATTATTTTTAATTCCCTGTTTGCGTTGAGTTGCACCATTTAATTATCAATGTGTACAAGTCCGGCTATAAGAGGAGAACAGAGTGTTAACACTAGGATCTCTCTGTCTACCCTGCCATGCAGGTTAAAAGGCAAAGCTGACAAAAGAATATTCGAGCTATGCAGACCATATCCGTAACAGGCGTGAAAAGGTTAATAAGTCAACTTGTATATATATTTTTTAAATGTACAGGTATTAGGATTTTTTTATTTATAAAGTGAAAAACTCAAAAAAAAATCCAGCAAATTGGACACTTTCTGGGAAAAAGTATTTAAATTTCATAAAAGCTAAATTTACAGATAAACAGTTAAGCTTAACTATGGAATTGTTGAAAGAGAACGCTAAGTTAACACTAGGTTCTCAGGTTCCCTCTGCCTACCCTGCAATGTGCGGGATTCAGCGTGAAGTTAAAAAAAAATGCTTGGCCTGTAGACATTTTCGATTTGTCAACTTATTCACGCCTGGTATGTAAATATAGACAAGGTTTCACCGCAGTACTCACTTAGATCTATTAAAGTAACCTTACATAAGTTATATGTTCAACAATTATTAAGCTTACATTTTCACTTTTATACTAAATGCTCTTTTTAACTCAACGTCAAAGGAAACCAACATTTTTGATAAAATATTTTCACATTACAAGTAAAATTAATTCTTACTGCTTTATGAAATTCTTTTTCTTTGAATGAGAAAGATTTGTGAGGAATCTTTGTTGATTTGTTTCCTTATCTAGGTTTGTTATATTTGAATTATGTTAATATTATATGCAGCTTTACGCTTTGCAGGGTAGTCAGAGAGAATCTAGTGACAAGACACTCCGTTCGTCACTTTCTGCCCGATTTCAAGATATTGTTAAGTGGTGGAGCTCAATGCCAACTTTATTTTGCCAGAGCGGAGAAATGAGAGTTTCTTTTTTTTTAACTTTACGCTGTATCCCGCATGTAGCGGGGTAGGCAAAGGGAACTAGAGAACCTAGTGTTAGGACACTCCGTTCTCTTGCAACAATTCTGTTCCCCACTTTCCGTTGAATTGAGGCATTGCATGCTGAGTGGTGGAACTCAACGCCGCGCTTTGCCTTGTTACCAAACCCAGGAAATGAAAAGATTAACATTTCCTGGAGTGGGAATCGAACCCACAACCTGTCGCGTTTACAGTCGCACGCTTGTGCCTCTGCGCCAAGAAAGGCGTTATTTAATAAATAAACAGTAATTTCAATATAATTATTCTCCCGAGCGGAAATCGAACTCTCAACCAATCGCGTACAGTTGGTCGCTGTCCCACTGCGCCACATTAGCTTCAATATACATATTATACTAACGGGAAACTTAGGACGACTTTCGAGAATACAGTGTCAATGATACTGGAGGAAGGTCACGTAAAAAGCATGAAGACCTCCCGGAGAACATGTATAAAGAGCTTAAAGACTATGGCAAAAGAAGTATACTGTGATTAGAGATCACAGCACACTTCTTTAGCTCTTGCTAGGCATAAAGCGTAAACCTAAATAAATACCAGCAAATATCTTAAATGCTTATACGATATAAATAAATTTTTTTAAACAATTTTTTTCAACAAAACCTAAAAAAAACATATATTTTCCTCACCATACCAATCAATTGAACAATTCAAATATTTAAATATATTCTAGCCCGGCTAGTAGAGCGATTAGCTACCGCAGAATTATGCATGCCGCCGCAAGTCAAGCGCAAAGCCCGTTACGCGTTATTAATGCCGGCTTAAACTCGATAATTGTCCGTGCTGACCCACGACTAATGTGGTGTTCGTGACATTACCTCTTACGCTATGTAAGGCTGGCTAATACTGTGTACGTTAAAAATTATATATATATATATATATCTTTGTATAGCAAGCTAAAAGTTGATAGCGTCTGGCTATAAACAAGAATTATTATACATATTTAAATTAGATTTATTTCTTCGCTCTGGTAAGATAAAACGCGGCGTTGAGTTCCGCCACACAACACGCTATGTCTTAGTTCTGGAGAAAAGAGGCAAACGGAATATTTTGACACTCTGTCCTCTTTGACTACGCAACTATACAGGAAAATGCATGAATGGGTAAAGAAGTGATGAACAAATTAGACATTTATTAAGTTTTATCTGCCAGGTCAGTCTTCGCACGACGATATAAAGAAAAATATTTTTGCACCTTCACGCTTTTTACCGCATATTAATAAAATGAAGTAATTGGATAAGAACTCCATTCTTTACTTCCGCCCTGAACACGAGATATTGCCGGTACAATAATAGAAAACGGAGTGTCTTATCACTAGGTTCTCTCTGCTTATCTGCAAAATTGTCTACAACATAACCTCAGTATAAAATACGTTAATCATTTACATGAAAATTGAACTACCGACGGCAATTAACACACACGTGCTTACTAATTCATTAGTCCTTTTAAATTTCATTGTAAATACAAACAATTAGTACCTATATAAACCAATTTAAATAATTTCAATGAAGCCAGTCGTAGCGCGAAGGCACAAACGTATAACTGTACGCGACTGGTTAAAGGTTTCTAGTCCAGGAAATGAAAATATTAAATATTGTAAATATTCCCTCGCTCTCGTAATAAGGTAAAGCGCGGCGTTTAGTTCCACTATTCAGCCCACAAAGCTTCAATTTGGCGGAAATAGGGGAAAAGAGATCTTAAGAGAACGGAATGTCTTAACACTAGGTTATCTGGTTCTCTCTTTCTACCCTGCTATGTGCGGGATACAGTGTGAAGCTAAAAAATAAATAAATAATTTTGTTTATACCTGCCAAATAAAATTTGCCTTTATACCAACGTCAGTTAGATTTAACTTCGAAAAGCGAGACACTTGATATGGAAGTTCAAACTATTTCTATTTTTCACGTACTGACACCAAGCGTAAAGCTCTTTATCCGTTAATATCGGTGGAGCTCAAATCTCAATATAGTTTGATACAATACAATGATAAATACAATGTGTAAGCTGTGATTAGGTGTATCCAAATAAAGTTATACACTGTCGAATTGTGTGCAGTTGTATTGGAAAAAATATACTTTAAAAGGTAAAAATTATTATTGTTAACGTTATTTTTTATGAGCACAGGTAGGTGTTATTTGTAATGTTTCGTATTTGAACATCGTGATAGTGGGATGTGTGACTATAACCACGATTGTTTGAGGGTTCGATTTCCACTCGGGGTAATGCTGTAAAAGTATTACTATTTTCATGTTCTCCACTTTCCGCCATATTGTGGCATTGCGTGTTGACTGGCGGAACGCCGCGCTTTGCCTTGTTACCAAACCCAAGAAATGAAAATACTAAAATTTACATTTCCTGGAGTGGGAATCGAACCCACAACCTGTCGCGTTTACAGTCGCACGCTCGTGCCTCTGCGCCACGACAGGCGTTAATGGAGTGTCTTAACACTAGGTTCTCAGGTTCCCTATGCCTACCCCGCTATATGCGGGATACAGCATGAAATTAAAAAAAATATATATATGTAACGCTTTGATAACACAGCATGGAATTGAATTTCGCCAACCAACATCCAATCTCACAAATTTAGAAGATAAGAAGAGAATGGAATGTTCCTACACTAGGTTCCCTCTGTCAACCCTGATGTACAAAAGGAAACCTTAAGCTGTATAAGCACTTAGTGAAGTTTCTCATTTTACTCATAGAAATAATAAAAATACTATGAAAAAGGAACCTACGCTTTATGCCGCACAGTAGGCTAATCAGGGACAATATAGTTTTCAAGGCACTACATTTAGCGCTTTCCACCTGAATTTGGGACATTGCTAGTTCAGTCATGAAACTCAACGTCACACTTTGTCTTATTTAAGCTTAACAATGAAAATAATTTAAATACATTCATAGCACCGAGTGGGAATCAAACCCGTAACCAATACCTCTTACATGTTACAATGCTGTCTCATTCCCCTACAATAGCCTTTAAAAAAAAATATTAAAACTTCTCTAAAGAAAGCTGTCCAATGTACGGAATACGATCGATCAGGGACTTGAGGCTACCTAAATCAAATGTAACGAAGTTAAAGAGACAGGTTCGAGTTGGCTAAACGCCATTTCACTACTAGTTTAAATATGGCTTAAGTTTAAATACTGAAGTATTTTAATGTTTTTGTAAAATTACTTATGCTTATCATTTTTTTTAATATAGATTAGTACTAAACCGGTTGTCGTGTAAAATATACGTTGCCTTAACAACGTGTATGTCATTTGAAACAAAAGTTTATGTCAAACACATTGTAGTGTGTGAAATGTTATTTTTATAAATTTCTGCACACTTTCTCCAAGCAATCTCCATATAAAAAAAATAACCTTGAAAAATTTCATACGCATTTCGTCCTCCATCCACAAAATTTATGTAAAAAGGTATCAAAAGTGTTCAATAAAAATAAGTGTTTCATATTACTGTAACATTAAGAAAGGAAATATTTGACTGTCAGTCACTTCGCAACTAAATAGAAGAGAGAGCCGATTTTAATGATACTACCCAATTTTCAGCTATGGCCAGTTTCTCTATCTGCCTGTACCTTATCTGTCAGTCACTTAGCAAACGTCTACGTCTCCGTCTTATATAAGTATTGATTATTTACTCAAAAAGGGGGAAGTTCTCGATTGGACTGTATTTTGTACTGTTACTGTCTGTATGTGTTATCGCATAACTTTTTACTAGGAGAACCAATTTTCCTGACTCTTTTTTATATGATAGCTATTGCTTCTGATGGGACCACCCATTTAAACTAGTTAAAACCTGACGAGTAGTTTTTGAGTTATTTGCAATAATGGTTTTTAGCGAATTTTTCTTGAATCTAATAATGTTAAAATCTTAATTATTATGATCCTAGCTCTATGTAGTTACATACTGTAATAGTAGTTACTTTGTTTTTTCACCTATAAATGCCTATATTTTTTTATAAAAACAACCGTAACGTAACTAGATTTGAACGCATTCACCTTGATAATCAATTTCAGTTAACTAATACAACACGACAGATACGTCCGGTAAGGTTTCCACGCTACCTAAATCAAATGTACAAAGCTAAGCAGGCAGGTTCACGATGGCACTACGCCAACTCTAAAATGAATTGAAGATAGCCATAGTTCACTTCATTACTTCCGTCCTCACTATTTAAACACAAAAATCATATAAATTGTCATCTTAGTTAAGTTGATAACGCCTGTCGTGGCGCAGAGGCATAAGCGTGCGACTGTAAACGCGACTGGTTGTCGGTTCTATTCCTACTCCAGGAAATGTAAAATTTAGTATTTTCATTTCTTGGGTTTAGTAACAAGGCAAAAGCGCGGCGTTGAGTTCCGCCACGCAATGCCTTAATTTTGTGAAAAGTGGGGAACGAAAATGTTGAAAGAGAATTGAGTGTCTTTAGACTACTTTTCTCTGGTTCCCTCTGCCTACCCCGCTATATGCGGGATACAACGTGAAGTTAAAAAAAAAAGAAAAAAAAAGAAAGTTGAGTTGATTTTAAGCCGACATCAAAAAGGGAGTTCTTAATTTTCAGTGCATTTTTTACTGAGCTCTTTGATTTTCGCTATTTTTACATATATTAAATGAAACTAACTTAACCGGAATAACCGCATATATTCTAGTATTCGGAAATACATTTTTGGAAACCAGACGTTTCGAACACTTTACAGTAGTCTGTAGTCACAGGTAGACTGAAAACTGGTGGCCTAGTGTTAAGACGTCACCGACTCAACACCGTGCTTTCTCTTACCAGAGCGAAGAATTGAAAAGTTAAAATGTAATCACTATAAACTGAGTAATTATTTAAATGTTTTTAATTGAATTATATTTTGATATTTATTGCTAAGTTAAAAACAAAATTCTCATGTATAAGCTTTAATTATAAAAATGAATGTTATAAAAATATTCACAAAGTCTCTGATTATGTCAGAGGGACTCTGCATTATATATAAAAAAAAATACTCAGTTCCCTGAATGGGAATCGGACTAACAACCAATCCCTTTTACAGATAGACGTTCCATTGCGCCACGATGGACTTCTATATACATACAAAGTTTTATTGAAACCAGCACGAAATTGCTAAACAATACTAAAACGTGGACCACGTTGAGTGAAGTTCAGTCAATATACCTTTGTTAACTCCGGTTATATGCAGTACTATGTATATTAGAATAATTTCAACTCAACATATCAACATTAGTGTGTATTTGATTTTACTTTACCTGTTTTTTTTTTTTTTATGGATAAAGGATGGCAAACGAGCAGAAGGACCACCTGATGGTAAGTGGTTACCTTCGCCCATGAACCTCTACAACACCAGAGATGTTGTATGCGTTGCCAACCTAGAGGATATAGATGGAAGGGGAGGACAATGTAGTAGTCTGCTATCGGAACCACCACATTTTGGGGAAAGGATAGGTGGGAGAGGGGAAAACCTGGCTTACATGCCATCGAACCGGAACACATCATAAGATATTTGGCGGTTCGTCTTTGACATGATAGTGGTCGCGAGCCAGACGGAGGACGAACCTCCTACCACCAAAAAACCTGTTTGTTAAGTTTTATATTTTAATTGAATTTATAATATTGTGGAGAACGGAGTGTTTGAACACTAGATTTCTCTTTTTTTTTGCTCAATGCGAGCAATGCGTAAAGATAAAACTATATATGTATATTTATAAATAATTACTAGAGTACAGTATTTTGTGGTCGTGTAAAATATACTAAACACATATACAAATGTGAATGAGAAAAAACTCCTTAGTAATCCATGGATTCACCGTTCGGATGCCGGGCTCATCGCGTTGCAAAGAGAGGAGTTTGGAGAGTGCCTGGGACTTGTGACCCCAGCGTAGGTTTAAGGGGCTCCTTTTAAATGCGCATTAACCTTCACCTCCACTGTCCTCTCTCTACCCAACCACTAATAACGTAACGTACTAATATTACAAATATGTACAATACAACATAAAAAGGTTGACAACACATAAATGATAACACGCCTTGGGAATGAAATGCTCGCTCCAATCTATTTCACAGGGATCATTGTCACTAATAAATTAAAGACAACAATTTATAAATATTCACGTGATATCACGATAAGTATCTAAAAAATGATAATATTAACTAAGACAGATAGATTCTAAAGCATAATTATTTTTTTCAATTTCATATTAATTACAATTATACAATATTAAAATAAATTTGACATTATATTAAACTATGATTTTTAATTAAGCAGTATTTTAATGAACTTACAGTTTTCATTAATATAATGAAAATCAGAAAGTCACAAAAAGACACCACTGAATAATGATAGTGCGACAAATTACAGGCTGAAAAATATTCATGTTCCTTTTAACTTAGTTTTACTTAGAAATTAATTAATGATAGTTCTAGACAGGCCGAGATATTTTTGTAGATTATATAAAAAAAATCACTGTTATACCTCTCGCGCCTATATCTTCTTCTAGTCCTTATCCCATTACTATATTTTTGGGGGTAGGGTCTCCTTACTTTTCTGCGCCAAGACGTGCGATCTTGGGTTATCGGTTTAGGCATGGTCGCATGAGGTCGCATGAGGGGTACGCCCTAGTATTTTTACCCGGTTTCATAGTCTTGTGCTTTCATGTAAGGAGCAAATGTTTTGGCTTTTAATTTTACGGCCGGTTGCCGCCTGACGCCAATGCAGTAACTCTTAAAGAGGCTGCAGCACTTACTATGGGAAATAAATTAAGTTTGGAACCAATTAATCCTGTTTTTAAAATATCTATCCATATTCTTCCAATGACATGAAGATCGTGGTGATCTTCTTTTGGTGATTCTGCAATTTTTTAATGATGTGATGTGTGTATGGATTTCGATCTGTCGCGCCTACATCTACTACCTAAATGTTGAGTATAAAGCTATTCCAAAAAATTATATATCTTCATTAATATTTACTTCCCAAGGAACGGTAGTAAATAAAGAGAACCTAGTGAGAAGTGACTCCAACTTTTATTTTACCCTCGAACCTGCTGTAACTTGCAAACTGGTGAAACCCCATTCTTAGTCTAAAGTAAAGTAAGTAAATGAAAGCTCTTTTAAAACAAATGAAATGTAAGTTTTGTATTGAGCTATTATTAAAGTCTGCATGCCTGCACCTAAAATTATATATCCTATAATTATATTAATAAGTCATGTCAGTTGCAAAACTTGTTATTTATATTATATTTTAGACGCCTGTTGGGGCGCAAAGGCACATGCCTGCGACTGTGAACGCGACAGGTTGTGGGTTCGATTTCCACTCCAGGAAATGGAGTTTTTCATCTCCTGGGTTTGGTAACAAGGCAAAAGTGCGGCGTTGAGTTCCGTCACTCAGCACGTGCCTCAACTCGGCGGAAAGTGAGGAACGGAGTGTCTTAACATTAGGTTCCCTCTGCCTACCCTATATGCGGGATACAGAGTGAAGCTATGTATGTATGTAGCTTTTTATTTAAAAAAAAACCTTTATCCCGTATTGCAGGAGAATCAGATAGTACCTTATATCAAATAAAGCACTTTGTCTTACCAGAGGGGAGAAATGAAAACAATTAACAATTATTCTCCGTATGAGAATCGTACCCAAAACCATTGCATTACCAAATGAAATAAAAATAGATCTTAATTAATTAACACAAAACTGTAGTAAGAAGGACAATCAACGTGTATCTCAGGGCAATTTAGTAAATATCCAAGCAGGTAGAGCATACAGAGAGTAAAAAGAACTATATAATATACAGAACAAAACCTTTATAGTTTCAGTTTTTTTATCGCGTAAAGCCCTTCTTAGAAGCGTAGCGGAACTCAACGCCGCACTTCTAGATAAATATATAGAATAGAGTGATATAATCATACCCCTAAATGTGAATTGAACTTAAAACTGCGGTTCACGATTACCATATATATCGCGTTTACCGTATAATACCGTCGACCTTACAAATTTTACAGATTTTTTTTTTAACTTCACGCTGTAACCCGCATATAGCAGGGTAGACAGAAGGAACCTGAGAGCCTAGTGTTAAGACACTCCGCTCTCTTACAACAATGCCGTTCCCCATTTTCCGCCGAATTGACGCATTGCGTGCTGAGTGGCGGAACTCAACGCTGCGCTTTGCCTTGTTACCAAGCCCAGGAAATGAAAATACTAATATTTCCTGGAGTGGGAATCGAACCACAACCTGTCGCGCTTACAGTTGCACGCTTGTGCCTCTGCGCCACGATAGACGACACAGAAAAAATAATTTCAATAATTACTAAACAAAATAAATAAATAGTTCCTAATTCATTAACGCCAAAATTGTAAGGTAAGAAGGACAATCAAGGTGTATCTCCGGGCAATTCAGTAAACATCGAAGCAGGTGCCTCGTAGGCAATCTCGTTCGCAACTGAAACTCGGCTACGAAACACTAATTGGAACATTTACCCTGTAAATCCAAGTCACCAATTTAATTTGTTACTGCAATACTACATTCTTGTTTGAATCGAAATCGTGCTAACTCCCAAAGAGATGAAAAAAGGTAAACCTGATTTTGCGAATGTCACCCCCTTTGCTTGCTCTTTGAATATGTATGGGATAGTGATAATTAAATACCGATACGTGTACGTATACCTATTTCAGTCAAAGAAATTAGAATTATTTAGTTTATTTTTTTACCTTCACGCTATATCCCACACATAGCAGGGTAGACGGAGGGAACCTAGTGTTAAGACACTCCTTTCTCTTAAGATTTCCGTTCCCCAATTTCCGCCGAATTGTGGCAATGCTGTCTTAATTCGTTCGTTTCATTGTAATTCAATAATATACTTTATAGCTCAATGCAAACAAGTTTGATTGAACGCAGTTACGGAGTTGTAGAGTCGAATCATACTATTTTTTTATATTTTTAGAATAGGTTTTTCTCTGAAAATATAACTTTAATTTGTGTAACCACATTACGGAGTTAAATTCCGCCATTTACCTGTAAAATTGTAGACATTACTTTGCGTTTCGACAAAGATGTATGAAAATAGAAGAACTTATTCCTACATCCTATAATAATTAACTAATGTAGTTGGAGCCACCCATTAAACAAATTTAAATTTTTATATCTATACGAGACGTAAGTTGGTAAATTAGTAATATATAATTCGGGAAGTATATAATATTAAAAAAAAATAACACGTTTAAATCAAGCCCAGCACAGAATCAAGCCACAGTAGTCAATAACTAGACTATGTTCTCATCTATCATTATTTTCTAAACCAAATTAATAGAAAAATATCCAAAAAAAAAATAATTTACACAACATAATAACAACAATAATTAATGAAAACACCGAGATTTGTCCATTACAAATGTCAAAGTCATAAACAGTATAAAGAGTGACGTAATCAAATATTCTCTTTTGTTACTTACAAAACTGTAGCCTTTGTGTACAAAACCTTTGCCAAATCTCATTTAAAATTTAAATAATTATTCTCACTTTAAATTAAAATGAAAATAAACTAAATACTAACAGCACTCTTAATTCGTTCGAATTCTTCGAGCTGGACGGAGTGGATTTAATTAAGTTTGGCGAATTCCAGAAAATGTAAGTCTAAAACTGTTTCCTACAAAGTAAAGATGACATAATAAAGAGGAGCTTTATCAATGGTCCTCTGAGATAGAAGCATAGCTTAGGTTATTAGGACATGAGCGCCTTTGTCTGGCGTCGCACACTGGACTAATAAAGTCTTAGATCTAACCGCAATTCTGTTTAATAAGAAAAGCGTGTTGTTAATGTAATTGCTGTAGGTGTGCGGAATTAATGGTAGTAAACACTATATGTATATATGTGTGTAACGCTTGTGTGTACTGAGTGACGTAGACAACGTACAGCTAGTACTACTGGTCATGGATAGCTGGAATTATATGGAGACTCCTTGGGTAGTGCAGATGAGTACTAAGATAGTATTTATCGAATTTTTTACGAAAACGAAAACAATAATTTAGGTTTTATAGTCCACCTAGACGGAATTGCGGAGATTAAATAAAAAAAAGTGTTTATTTCATTTTCCTTCCATAATCCTTCAGTTAATGGCTTTGAGTGTGTCAGCTGAGTACAAATCGTTTGGCGCCCTTTTTCTTACCAAAGCGTATAAATGAAAATATTTTAAGTACAAACAACCCCTGAGTGGAAATCGCATTCACAACCAATCGCATTTATAGACAGACGTTGTCCCACGATGACCTCACCACTCATCTTGTAGCGTCATTAAGACAAGTGTTTTAATGCTACGCTATCTCTCCTCTCCTCTCTCTCACACTCTCTCTCTGTCTGTCTGATTCATTCAAAGCAGGAGATGGATAAAGGTCAAAAAAAATTATTGACACTATAAAAAATAATTTGAAACCCAAAGTAATTTTAAATAACCATACAGTGCAGTACGTATAGAGGATGGAACATTTTAAACACTCCCATAAATAGCATGCACTTAAAAATCCACTTTATACCTAAATATCACAATTTTTTCTTTGAAATTAAAGTTACTTTTGTACCACGTTTTTGTGCAAGCGATTTAAAAATAGTGTTTCATAAAACTTATCCTAATTTATTTCGCTCCAAAGTTAGGTTAAGCCAATTTCAGTGTTCAGCTTCGTCCGCATAATTATTTTTCCCTGTACAAAATTAAAACTAAAATTGGTTCGGGATAGAAAATATGTGCTTCAAATATAGAAAATGGAGAGATTTATCACTACCAGTGTATAAAACTGTTATATTTCGAAATAAATAGTTAAGGCATGTAAGCCAGGTTTTCCCCTTTCCCACCCATCCTTTCCCCAAAATATGGTAGATCCGATAGCGGACTACTACATTGTCCTCCCCTTCCATTTGTATCCTCTAGGTTGGCAAGGCATCTACAACATCTCTGGTGTTGTAGATGTTCATGGGCGAAGGTAACCATTTAGCATCATGTGGTCCTTCTGCTCGTTTGCCATCCGTTATCCATTAAAAAAAAAAGAAAGGACAGTGGGGACACTTATTTTATTTTTCAAGGCCTATTTTTATTGTATATATTTTAAGCGAGAGTAGATTTATTTCGTGCGCCGTATATTTTTCCCGATATTAACCTTAAGGTTAATTTTAAACTAATAATATTGTACAATAATGTAGTTATTTTCATAGGGATACCAATTTCTAAAACATCTACCTCTGGTGCTAGCAAATGATATTAGGTAGTAATAAAAAACAAATTATGATTCATTTGTAACACCGGAAGTAGGAAAATGATTTCATTGTATTTAATAAACCAACTTGAATAGAGAACACATATATAATTTTTTTATGCTGATGTTTTTTATTTTGACGTTTTTTATTTGTCTAATAGTCCAAAATAAAAATATTTTTTTATAAAGCGTCAACTGACAGAAATTATGTGAAATTCTATTACTTAGATGGCAATGATATGGTTTTTCTGTGCTTCATTAAGTTAAAAAAAATACATTGGTATATAGTTTCATTTTTGTAAAGTTTTATTATATATTATATACTATATCTTCCTTACACATATATAAGATCATTAGAGACTTTTTCTTAGGAACGCTACAATTTCTATAAGGCTTGAAAGTTTCTATCTTAGCAGATAGTTTAATTAAGTTATCTAATGGTTTCTTTTATAGTTTCTAATATTAACTTCTCTTTACCGGTTTTCACTTATTTCTAACAAAGCTTAATACAATTTTTTGTCTAAGGAAAACCAAGCTAGGGAAATACATATATACTGTAAATATATATTATATTATATACAATAAATATACCCCTGATAAAGATTTAAACCTCCAACCATTGTTACCCCTTCAAATACAACCCAACCTTCAAAATTTACTATTATAAAAAATAAAAAAAAAAAAACAAAATAAATTCAAACGTATTTAAATGGCTAAAATAGAGATCAAATGAAAATAAATGATGTTTGATACAAAGTTCTCAATTAAGAGTACAGTAGAGCTCGTTTCTTAGAGAAAGGACGCTAGTGGATCAAATTTAATACGGTCCCCGGCTACTCGTAACGTCTTATATTCGGAATAAGTGAAAATGTTCAAATAAAAAATGTTTTCATGTAAAATATATATTTTTTTAGCTTCACGCTGTATCCCGCATATAGCAGGGTAGGTAGAGGGAAACAGAGAACCTAGTGTTAAGACACTCCATTCTCTTTCAACAATTCCGTTCCCCACTTTCCGCCGAATTAAGGCATGGCCTGTTGAGTGGCAGCACTCAACGCCGCGCTTTGCCTTGTTATCAAACCCAGGAAATGAAAATACTAAATTTTACATTTCATGGAGTGAAAATCGAACCCACAACCCGCCGCGCATACAGTCGCACGCTTGTACCTCTGCGCCATTACAGGCGGAATTCCGATTCGGAATAAGTGAAAATGGTGAAATACAAAATGCTTTTTTGTAAAATAATATAATATTTATTAGAAACCTATTTCTTATAGCTTCATACTTTATTCAGAGAGAACCTAGTGTCAAGACACTCAGTTCGTCGCATTTCAAAACATTAATGTATGTTAAATGACGAAATTCAACATCGCACTTTATCTTAGGGTGATTTTTCCAGATTTCGTCCTTTTCTGATTCATATGGCCCAAAATTTTTGACACTTTTGGCATAATAAAACGTGTTTCTATGAAAAAAGGTATACCTCAAAATATATATCTGAGATCCGTATCTTACTGACTTTCATAGGATCGTTTTATTATTCTAATTGTGGAAAATTTTATTCCATATTAATCAGGTGAAGAATTAAATCTTGAACAAATACTCTTTACTAGAGCAGAAAATTAAATTAATCGAAAAATAATTATCTCACTATGGGAAACGAACTCACAGCCATTCACATTTACAAACGCTATTCTACTGTGCCATGTTATCCCTGATAAAAGATATCAAATATCAAAAATAAGCACACCAATAAATAACAATAATACGAAATTAACGTTTCCTTACAAAAAATCTCATTATATCATCTCATATATATAATAACAAAGAAAAACGAAAGCAATCCTAACTATATCAACTTATCGAGGTGGCAAAAACTAATGAAGAACGTGTATACAGTAATTAGACGATACTTCTTCTGGAGATATTAACCTAAATGACTCTATTTATTGTCTTTTCCCGCGTGACTTGAAAAAATGGATGAAGTCAAGCTGAGCTCGAATTAATAGATCTGGGTGTATAAATGAGTGTATTTTTTTTAATTAAGCGAACTGTTATTATTATTATTTGTGTCCCCGTTGACGCGTTAACAACGCGTTACCTAGCAACGTATATTTCTTATACAAACATAGATGTCAAACCATGATAGTGTGTGTAACATTTATTTTTATTTTATTTTTTTAGCCTCACGCTGTATCTCGCCTTGTGTTAAGAGACTTCGTTCCCCACTTTCCGCCGAATTGAGGTACTGGTGCTGAGTGGCGGAACGCCATCAACGCCACGTTTTGCCTTGTTTCCAAACCCGGGAAATCAAAATACTAAACTTTTACATTTCCTGGAGTGAGAATCGAACCCACAACCTGTCACGTTTTCACTCGCACGCTTGTGCCTCTGCGCCATGATTAGCTTCTCTATTAAAACTAAACATGTATCATTGTACAAATAAATACTAAAAAACTTTTGGCTACTATTATTTGACATTGGTTTATTTCCTATATTTAGAACTAAAATTATTTTCATTCATTTCGACATTATTATATTGAAATTTCTTTTGAGCAAATACTGTTGAACCTTATAAATAAGCAAGTAACCGCCCACATATAAAAATATATAAATTATATTTATTATAAATATGGAATATTGTTTCTATTTAATATTATTGTAATAATTTCTTATAGTACATAAAATAAAACCTACGTTGAAATGGAATACACTAATATGTCAAAAGTGATTAAGTTAGATAACTTAATAAAGTTGCATCTCCCTCCAATTTTTTGACGGATTTTATTTAACCCACTTTTTTTAACTTCACGCTGTATCCCGCATATAGCAGGGTAGGCAAAGGGAACCTCAGAACCTAATGTTAAGATACTCCGTTCTCTTTCAACAATTCCGTTCCCCACTTTCCCCCAGATTGAGGCATTGCATGCTGAGTGGCGAAATTCAACGCCGCGTTTTGCCTTGTTACCAAACCCAGAAAATGAAAATACTTCATTTCCTAGAGTGGGAATCGAACCCACAACCTGTCGCGTTTACAGTCGGACGCTTGTGCCTCTGCGCCACGACAAGCGTTAAATTTTTTCATTTTTTTTTTCATTTTCAATAATTCTTTATTAATATAAATATATGTTACAATACAAATGTTTACACGATAGGTATTGTTAAGATCTAATGTGACATAATTTTTTACTTATTCAGGCTAATTCCGCCTATGTAAGCTAATAGATTACAGTTTAACAAATATCTTATCACAACTTATCATAAAAATAAATTACATGATGTAAAACAGAAAATAAAATATATAATACAATACTTTTTGTAAGTAAATATTGTTAATTGTTTGGGGTAGTAAGACAATTCAACCCCAATTTTTGATGTTTTACGTTCTAGGTGAACCAATTCTAATTCAACTTATTACACCCTGTAGTAACTATCTAGTGCTTCCGATATGAT
>JAKGSA010000264.1:150609-212723 GCA_033558755.1 Philaethria dido
AAAAGGTATTGCTCGGCGATGGGAACACTCAACGTCTCAAATTAAAACGGAAAAACGGAGTGTTTTAACACTAGGTTTTGTATTATTTCTCTGACATACGGGAAAAGGCATGTAGCTGCTACTCTTAGCAACCTGTAAACCGGAACAATCTAAGAAGTAATAAAATAGGAGACATTTAAAACTATGTCGACTGTAGTCAGCAAAGCGGGTTTAAAAGATTTCAGCATAAAATATCTTTTATAAAGCCAGCTTACCACTGAGCCGGCGTTAGTGAAATACTTTAGTGTAACGTAATATTGAATATTATTTTGTAGCCATGTTGACGTTACCCAAAGCTTTAATGTAAACTTTTAAGGAATATATTTTGCGTTTACTTTATATATTTTGTCATGTTAGACTGTTTTTGAGTGATGGCTGTAGCTTCAAACCCTACTGGGGTGTAAGAAGACGGGCCACGATCGCCTTCCCTCCTTTCGGCCTGCATTCGGCCATTACACAGTCAACTTAAACTAAAATAAACTCGTCTATCGTCCTCCTGACACAAATATGCGCACGCAGGTTATAACTCCGCGTTACTCCGAGCGGGTCGTTTAAGGTACCTACCAGTCAAGCCTGCGTGACGAGCCTTATAGGTTCCCGCCGCAAGGGTTCACGAAAGACTGCGGTGTTCCCGACGCTTTGCTTAGTAGTGGTCGAGAAGAAGTACCGTGAGGCTTTAGGCGATGTACGGACAGCCTACATCTATTGCTCCGGAGTCCCACATAACCCGTCCAAGGCCCCAATCCGTAACGGATTTCCTCACGTTTAAAAAAAACTAAGTTAAAAAATCTATAAACATTATTGATTTTTATAAAAATAGTTACTAGAAGTATAAAAAATATGCATAACCTTATTAATTAGTTCAGATATAACCTAACACCCTACGTTTTAATGTAGATACAGGGGACTAATAGTTACATTCTTCTTTCTGAGCCCATAGTCTTTTTGTCTAGGATTTCATACTTTGCGTTCTAACTTTCGAAACCTATCTCGAGAAGAAATTCCTTAGCAATCCATGGATTTACCGAGCGGGTTGGGCACCTGCGTTGCAGAAAGAGGAGTTTGGAGAGGGCCTGGGACTCAAATGTAGACCCAAGTGTAGGCTCCAGAGGTTCTTTTAGTAGGAGTTTGCCTGCTATACTAATGCCAAAATTAGAGAAAAATGATGTTTGCTGCTCTTTCCCGCAAAATGTACTGAACCGATTTAGATCAAAATTTCAAGCAATATAGCATACATCAGAATAATACACAGGCTATAATATAGAAAGATTTAATTTACTTTATCTACAATAATTACCTATCTACCTAACTTCACGCTTTATCCCTAGCGGGGTAGTCAGAGAGAACGAAGCGCCAAACGCTACCGTCTTTGCATACCTCTTTCGCCTCGTCCACAGTCATTAACCTTTTCACGCATGCTCTCCGTAGGGTCCTCATGCTTTTAACGTGACCTTTCTCCAGTATCATTGATACTGGAGGAAGGTCACGTAATAATAATAATAATTATTATTATCTACATTTAAATAAAAATGTTACCTTGAGTCCAACATGTACTCGTACAAAAACTAATTACACATATTTTTAATATCATACAAATATCTAAGTTCAACATAGATTTAATATATTTTAATATTATTACCCTGAAATTCTCGCTATACATTGTTTTATATAATATTCGTATGAAAGTATCAACATTCAAAGTTGTCCGCAACCTAATTTACGCTCAACGAGTCGAGGCGTCGAAGCGTTGGAAGCAGGTATGTTACGTCACTTGCGCCCACCTGCCTAGTTGTTTAAGAGTCTAAGAGAGTTATTATTAATCGCAATTTACGCGTATGATATCATAATTATAAGCTTATATTTTGTTTTATATAAATTAATAAGCAGAATAGGCAGATGGATTAGTGTCAAGACACTCCGGATCCAAAGGACTCAAGAAATTGTTGAGCTATGAAAGAAAACACCGCGCTTTAATGAAATAATATAAGTATTAATATTTTCCAGAGTGATAATTGAACCCTCAACACGTGTACAGTCATATAGCATAGTGTATTATATGGTCTGTAATTTTTGAAACATAAGTGACGAAATATATAGCTACAGGTCGTTGGTTCCATATTAATCCAGGGGTGGTATTTATGTAAACAAGTTCAGTTGTTAAGAACTCGCATGGGACATAACTAGAAAAATAAATTCCAGTGATATGTCACTCTGTTTTTTGCTTATTTTATAGCTGAAACTAATACCAGGAAAAACTAATAACTAATTGCTAAACAAGCTAATTAAATGTCTATATAACAGCTTCTTCCGCAAAATAGAATAGTCAGAGAGAATTTAATGTCAAAGTATTCCATTCGCCGCTTTCCATTCAAATTTGAGACATTATACAGTGGCGAGGCGTCCATACAACTCGATTCCCACCGGCTTGCCTTTCTTTTCAAAGTATAAGTATGAGTGATAAAAAAAAGCTCGCTAGGAACATTTGGAGCTTGAAAACAAAGGTGTGAGAGCTAAAAAAAAGTCGCCAGAAAATATTGGGCATAACAAAAAGGTCATCGCCAAAATTGTATAGTGAAATTACGAAATATCTTGACATTCTATACAGATTTCCCTAAATATATCGGCTTCCCTAAATATATATACCGGCTTCCATTAATATACATCGGCTTCCCTTAATTTATCGGCTTACCTAACTAAAATTTTCAACTATCGCCACTGGCATAGTGGTAGGTAGGGTAGGCAGAGGGAACTTGAGAACCTAGTGCCTTAACACTCCGTTCTTTTTCAACGATTCCGTTCCCCACTTTCCGCCAGATTGAGGCATTGCGTGTTGAGTGGCGGAACTCAACGCCGCGCTTTGCCTTGTTACCAAACCCAGAAAATGAAAATACTTCATTTCCTGGAGTGGGAATCGAATCCACAACCTGTCGCGTTCACAGTCGCACGCTTTTGCCTCTGCGCCACGACAGGCGTTATTCATCTATATTACAAATGTTATTATTAAATTTGAATCTATAACCATCACGTTTATCCCCTACTGGTCTTCTGTGGTCTTTCCATTCCCAATATATGTCCATATCTAAAAGTCAAAGCGCGTGATTTTCCGCATCCATTATTCCAATATTACGGAGAGTAATCAAAATAAAATGAGTCGATGAACGGTCTCTCGAGAACCTATTTTCATATCGAATATTTAATAACTTAATATCGATTATTGGGTTCACAATGAATTTTTACTCCTCCCGGATTTTTAATATAGGGATACTATACAAAGAAATTTGCATTTAATTATATTGGTTGGGATTCAATGGAATTTATTAAGGGCATATTACTAAGATTGACATTATAATAATATATTTACTAGTCGCTGCCCGCTACTTCGTTTGTGTGGTCTGGACATACTATTTTTATATCCAAAATTTCTATATATAAAACACTTGTTTCTCTGAGTAATTGATAGATTACGCTCAGCCGAAAGTTCTGGCCATAGAAGTCTGAAATTAGGGAGTATAGGGAAGAAAATAAAAGAAGGTTCCTGAAAATTTCTATGAAAACATAAATAAAAACAAGAAGTTTTTGTCTATTACTATTTTTTCATCACCCTAAAATTTTTTTCTAAATATGTTCGTTTATTTCTTAGGTACTGTTCTATTATAATATGAATAACTCCAAAGGCTTTGTTAATAAACAAAATATTTTTATTATCCCTCGTTTTAAAATATAGCTCCTGCGCCCACGGGAACAAAAAACCGGTTTTTATCTTTCCACCTCTTAGGTGTATTGCATAAGTAATAAGATGACGCAACTCAACGCTGCACTTTGTCTAACGGCATAAAAAACTTTATTATCAAACACAAAAACTATCTAAATTCACATAATCTTTTAAAGAACGATCCAATAATCTATGAATAGCAAAACTTAGAAATTTCCATATAATCTATAAAGAACGATTCAAACGAAAGGAAAGCCTTACTCTTAAATATAAAACTTTCAATACTAAGTACTAAGTAAACATGAGTAGAAGCTATCATCGTTGTATTTGAAGTTCCAAGATACATAAATCCGTTTGTACTATGAAAAGAATATAAAATAAGCTCCCAGAATAAAAAGGTAAGTCGACCGCACTGTGGTTGTTGTTCAAGCTTAAAATTTAAATGGGGAATTAAAATATAAATAGTACATTTATTACAATAAAATGTTTTTTTCAATTGAAAAAATATTCGAGATAAAATAACTTTTAAAGCTTATGTATCAAAATAGAGTATTTGTTATGATTTATTATTTGTATGTGCCAAGGTTAAGCGAAGATCTGCTTTAGTGGAAACATTTTACTTTAGTATTATGAACACTCGTGGAGATTTATATAATGCACTCTAGTGGTGTAATTAGGACATGGCTTATTCTCAAAGGTTATAGCTTCAAAAATTATTACAGAAACAGTTATCATTACGAATAAATATATAAAATATCTCCTATGATACCCCTCAATGGGTACTCATGGACAACGCACATCCGAAACTAATAAGCGTAAAAAATTGGCATGTTGATGGTAATTTATTCTTGAGGAGTGTATGGGAGCAGCAAGAGAGGTTTTAACTTTCTACCGGAAACCGGAGGACGGGTTTTTACATTTTATAATCGACACATTATAAGGTAGAAATGGTCATAAAGTTAACATAAATGAAATTATGGATTATAGAGAATAGGCGTTTCCAATCAAGATAAAATGACGCCCAATGAGACAGAAAATGTAAAATTGACCAGAACACTATCTACATATGTTGATATAACTATTTTAGTATCAAAAGTCGTTTCTATTATGAGTATCGTAACAAAATCCTCGACCATATTAAAAGGTTATCGCTTAACATTTGGATCAAAAACCGGAAGTCGAACGTACTAGTGGTATCTTTGACATCCGGTTCCTGAACTGATAATGGTAAGGTAGATTGGTAAAAACTACTATGCCTTATCTAAAGTCCTAACTATCGGACCTTTATTCCACTATATACTAATATTTAGATATATTTTGTATTTTTTTTTATATAATGTGTAGTGTGCTGTTGGCCCTGTTGGCCTCTACAGCGTCACGCGGATTTTGTGGGAGGCCAAGCTAGAAGAGCTCTGACCTTGGATTTTTTAATTATTTTTAAATAATTTTTGGTATCATATAAAAAATATATACCTATATACATTTTATTAGATAGTCTTAATCAAAAAAATATATCATAAACTACATACCAACAACATGTATGAAAGCTGATCGCACTTGTGTGTGGAATGAAGGTGCATCCGCCGATACTTCACATCGGTACCTTCCAGCGAGGGCTCGCGTTGCTTCTCTTAACACAACTTGCTGGGATGTCGATCTTGATACCTGTCAAAAAACGATTTAACGGTAAATATAGATTCCTATTAATCATTAGAGTCATCAGTTGTGGGTTCGATTCTTACTCCAGGGAATGAAAACATGAAACATTATATATTTAATGTTTAGTATTTTAATTTCCTGGCTCTGGTAATAAGGCAAAGCGTGGCGTTGAATTCCACCACTCAGCACGCAATGCTTCATTTCGGCGGAAAGTGGGAAACGAACGGAAATCTTTTATATAGTAATTATTATATATATTTAACATTTCCGTTCCTTGGAGTGGTAATCAAACCTACAACCTGTCGCGTTTACTGTCGCACTACCACATGTGGCGTCGCGTCTTTAAACTATTATAGGCTATATCTAAGACCTCTATTGATCTAATATATTGATTATCAATACAATACATTCATATATAGCTTCACGCTGTATCCCAAAAAAGGATAAAAATCATTTCCTGGAGTGGAAATCGAACCCACAACCTGTCGCGGTTACAGTCTGCGCCACAACAGGCGCTAAATACAATATACAATATATATATATATATATATGAGCTATCGCGGCGCAGTGGTATAGCGTCTGACTGTAATGCGATTGGTTGCTGGTTCGATTCCCACTCAGGGGAACGATTATATTTAAACTATTTTCATTTCCTCTCTAGTAAGACAAATGGCGGTGTTGAGTTTCGCCACTTGACACCCAATGTCTTGAATTCGGGAAGCAGTGAATGGAGTGTCTTAACACTAGGTTCTGACTAAACGGAGTGTCTTAACACTAGGTTTACTATACCACATAACATCATAAAGCGTGAAGCGTGTTTTTTTGTACACTAAAAAAACTATTACAAGAATTTAAAAACAATGTTAAGAGTAAACAAGAATTCCTTTGAAAATAACAAAAAAATGTTAGCCTTTTTTCTACCCCTTCCATAAATAACTTAATAAAAACACGACATTTTAAGATGACGAGGATAATATAGAAGTCGATAGAAATTAGTACTGAGCTTGGTAAACAAGATATTTTCCGATAGCCTATCGATCGCAAGAAAGTGGAACGTACCATGTTATTAAGCATTGAAATGAAAAGAATTCAATTACAACATAGTATACGCGTGCTGAATATGTTATTATTTGAGAATATTATGTATGTTTTTTTCCAAACATTATCTTGTATCGCTTTATTTTTGGTCATTTGTATTATAATATTTTTTTTAACTTGAGAACCTTGTTTGAGAAGTGTTAAAACACTCCGTTCTTTTATGATCCGTTTCCCACTTTCCACTGAATTGAGGCATAGTGGTGGTACTCAACGCCTTCTTTTGCCTTGTTACAAAAGCGAGGATATGAAAATACTAAATATTATATTTTTATTATTTCCATTACCTGATATGGGAATCGAACCCTTAACCAGTCGCGTGTACAGTCGCACGACTGACTAACTAACGTAACTGTGATAAATTAGGTACAAAGTAATAATGAAGCAAATGTAGTTCTTAACTTAACTTAACGGAACTCAACGCCGCGCTTTGAGCCAAAGCGGAGAAATAAGAATAATTTAAATAAAATCATTCTTCACCTTAGAGAATAATTAAAATATAATAATATTTCAAACTTGGGGTAACTTATTTGCTTTAGTAAGACATAGAACATGCCTAAGCGACATAGGTGACATACGCCTTACACTGTATCCCGCATATATCAGGGTAGGCAGAGGGAATCAGAGAATCTAGTGTTAAGACACTGCGTTCTAATTTAACATTTGGGTTCTTGCAAGTTCAATTGAATTGAAATCCTGGAGTGGGAATCGAACCCACAACCTGTTGCGTTTAAAGTCGTACACGCTTGCGCCCCGACAGGACTCGAATTAATTAATTATTTTCATTACTTATCCCCCGAAGTAAGATATGAGCATTGAGTTCCACCACTGAACACTATCGTGAATGTCGACTCAAAGTAAACGGAGTGTCTTAACACTAGATTCTCTTTCACTACCCAAAAAAACCTAAATATTAATTCGTATAAACAATTCCTCACAATACAAACAGTTCAATACTGATCTGATGGCTGGTGATTTGGCACGGGAGGGATCGAGTCAATGTTCTACTCATTCCGACTATCAACTATGTCGTTCACGCTTACTATATATTCGGTATAGATTCACTGAGAAAGAGAAATCGCCTCGGTTCGTTTTCAGAATAAGGAAAATGTAAGATATTTTCTATTTCCCTGTAATATTCCTTCATTTGTTACGTTTAGTGAACTAACAGAAATTGTTATACTTGAAAGGCTTATAAAGTTCAATGTAAATTGATTTATTGAGACTGGTCCTTGATGGTGGGATACTGGTTTTAAATCTGGTTGATAATTGTATTGTATTAATAAGTATGACGACAGGTTAAACGCGACAGGTTGTGGGTCCGATTCCCACTCCAGGAAATGTTAGTCTTTTCATTTCCTGGGTTTGGTAACAAGGCAAAGTGCGGCGTTGAATTCCGACACTCAGCACGCAATGCCTCAATTCGGCGGAAAGTGGGAAACAGAATTGTTGTAAGAGAACGGAGTGTCTTAACACTAGGTTCTCAAGTTCCCTCTGCCTATCCTGCTATATGCGGGATACAGCGTGAAATTAAAAAAAAATAATAATACGTAACGGTAAATAGGATCCTTTTGTATGAAAACTATGCGGACAGTGGATGGACAAGAGTACTAATATTTTTTTACAAGTACAGAAATACTAATATTTTGTATATTGTATCAGAAAAACACTAAATTTATAAAATAAATCACTTACTATGTTGGACGTATACTTTTGAATAAAGTGACATGTTGTGAACAAAATGTGTATCCTTATTTTTGTTGTATTTTACACTACTGTGCGACAATTAATATACCTCTATACAAGTATGTGATATATATGGTATATATGATGTGATATATTAGAATTTTATTCAATAAACTCAAACGCTATTGACAACATTGCAACCCAATTGAAACTCACTTGGTCCCGATAGTTGTGGAAGCAAATCTTAAAAGGCGAAAAGCTTACATGTCAATGGGGCTACTTGTACGTAGATATAATTTAATCAACTACATATCTATTACCAAATCAATCCTACCAAGATGTATTGCAAAAAACCAAATGAAACAGCAAGACAGACGTCTAAAGTAATTTAAACCGCTCACCGAGACGTAGTGAAGTATCTTATCTATCTACGTTTACTCAACAGAGCTTGATTTATTTGCCGTATAATTCTCTTTTAATAGGAAGAAGACAAGCCAACGGTCCAGATGCTGTGTTATCTAAGATGGATTGAAAAATGTACACGATTTAATTATTAAGGAAGCTGTTTTGCTGAGCCGATTTTAATGGTATGCTAATTAAAAAACTGTTACTCATTTTGAAATATTTAGATTTTTTTTATATTTTCATACGTAGAGCAATATTATACAAATATACAAAATTCTAATAGAAAACTGTATATAACTTTGTTTATATGTTATCTCTATCTATGTTTTGGAATGTGTTTGAGAAGCTTAATGCTTCTGGGAAGACTTATATAATATGTATGAGTAATTATCTACTGTACGATTGAAGTAAAAATGACAAAGAATGTCATTCAATAGATTTATCATCATGGCGCAATGGCACAGCAACACTTGGTGGAAAATTTATATTTAAATGATTTTCAAGTATTCGTTCTGGTGAGACAAAGTGCGGCGATGAGTTTGGAATTAGGGCGGGAAGGGGTGAACGGAGAGTCTTCACACTACCTTCTCACAGTAGATTTTCAGACGTCCAAGTTTAATCTTTTACCTCTACCACATTAAGTAGATACAAGGAAAGAAGGTTTATCATTGTTCATCCGATCGAAGGCTTTGAATGTGTAGAAAGAAAAGTTTTATCAATTTCTATCTAATTAAAGTCTTAAGTGGTAGGATCTCACATCGCAGTTTGTTCAGGTCTCAAAAGAAAAATATTGTTTTAGGATTCGAAGTCACAGCCATTCGCAATCAGATAAGTTTTAACCAAATCATAAGTATTGTCCTATTTTTTAACATTACGTTTTGTTTCGCATAGCAGGGTAGTCATAGAGAACCTCTTGTTAATACACTCCGTTCTCCGATATGCGACTTAATTCATTGGTGTACTCAGCGCCGCGTTTTGTCTTCCTTAAGCCGAAAAATTAATATAAATTAAATATAATCATACCCTGAATGCAAAATGCACCACCACCTATCAAATTTACAGTTAGACGTTGCCCCACTGCGCTACGATGGCCTCTAATCGAATCCATATATATTTTTAGCTGACCTCCGGAAAAGGAGGAGGTGCTCAATTAGACTGTATTTTATATATATTTACTATATATTTATATATTTTATGCCTCAATTCGGTAGAAAGTGGGGAACGGAGTGTCTTAACACTAGGTTCTCTCTGCCTACCCTGCTATATGCGGGATACAGCGTGAAGCTATGTTTGTATGTTTGTTTTGTATTATTTATTTATCATATCTATCACTTTAGTACTAATAATTTAATATAAACTTTACCATACAAATATTAATTAAATCCAGTCGCTTATCGCATAAACGTTGATATTTTGTTGAGAGGACTTTCACAAAAGATAAAACAACTAATGCCCATATAGACCACCTGTTCGAGGACGATATAACCGTACGTGTAATCTAACCTAATTGGCAGTCAGGTGTAGTAACCATCTTACTTCAATTAGAGATCTGATGGTCAATTTACCTTAGCGAAGGTACGAATTCGGACAGATACCTTTTATAGCTATGTGTATGTTTCTATATAGAAAGCTTAGATAATAGGAAATGGAACGGAAATCTTAAGGGAACGGAGTGTCTTAACACTAGGTACTCAGATTCCCTTTGACTATCGTGCTATATGCGGAATATAGCGTGAAGCTAAAAAGAATATGTAATAGCTATTACCTAATTGTATTTGTTCATTAAATTTATGATGGAAGGTGGAAATTCTAAAATTAATATTTTTGTGTATTAGTAAGTAATAGTTATTATTTAAAAAAAAAGAAAAGTGACCTCAAATGTAACTGATTATGTTAGCATATATTTTTTTTGTTTTGTTTATATTTTTTGTTTTCTATATAGAAAGCCTATATAATAGGATGTGGGGAACGGAAAATCTTAAGAGAGCAGAGTATCTTATCATTAGGTTCTCAAGCTCCCTACACCTACCCTACCATATGCGACAGCGTGAAGCGAAAAAAAAAGAAGATATATATATATATATATACAATATGTAGGTGGTGGTTTCGGTGCTTAAATTGTATTTAAGTGAACGGTGTAAGGTAGAAATTAAAAAATTAATCTTTTATGTAATAAATAAATTAATAATTAACATTTTAATAAAAAAAAGAAAATCGACTTTAAATAAAACGCAATGAAAAGTAAAACTCTTACAATTAATTCAAAAACTATATATCAGATCTTAACTAAATTCAAATAGGACTGTATCACAAGCACTAGCTATCATATAAAAACAAAATAATCAAAATTGGTCCAGTAAAATTCGGTAACACACAAAAATATATAGTCTCCTCTATTTCGTTTGAGTGGCCTTTATGTACACTAATTCCATTTATCAACTACGTTTACCGAAAATTGGACCCAAAATCATACCGTTAATAGTGTATGAGGCTTACGTTATTATATTTGTATAGTTTGTTACCCCGTGCTCCAAATTACGAAAAAAAACACAAAAATTATATGCAGGGATTGTTGCTTTGCTGTTCCGTTCTGACTACCCCGCTAAGGACAAAGCGTGAGGTTAAGTAAGTAAGTAAACCCGTTGAGTAATTCTGAAGATATCTATGTCTAAATAGACAAATAGATTTTTATAAGCAATTTGCAAGAATCCAGGGCAGTACGCGTACAGTAAGAAATCGTTGACGGTAGTTTGATATAATATTTGTATCAAATGACAGACGAATGCGACCTCAGTCTACCTGTGACCACTTACTACCGTAAAGTGTTCGAAACATCAGGTTTCCAAAATGTATTTTTGAATACTAAAATATACGTGATTAATCCTGTTAAAATAGTTTCATTTAATATATGTAATAATCACGAAAATTAAAGAGCTCATTCGATTTTATAAATTTTATTTGTATGTTTTTCGTCACTATAATGTACAAGTACTATTTTGTTATTTTTCTATTATAATATAAATGTTAGCGCAAAATGGTGTTTATTAATGATTTCGTGATGTACGTGGATTGAATTCACTGGAGTCGTTCTAATTAGATGGTAGGCGGCGTTGAAATACAATATAAAAAGTCTTTAAACTGTTTATCTGCTTACTCTACAAAAAAAAAGGAGGGTTATGTTTTTCGCGCGTATCATGTATGTTTGTAATATTCTTTATTACCTCATACCTTCCAAACCCCTGGACCGAATTATATAATTAAGGTGACGTTAGATAGGTATTGATACTCTAAGTGTTCTTAGATATGTCACGTCACTCTTAATTTATTATGGCGCCCTCCAGAGCCAATTACGTCATGAACATCATGACAAAAATATCGTTGATGGGTAACGTGTGGGGTCAAATGCGAGGACGTAATTAGCACATTTCAAATATATAACATATAACTAGCTTTTATAGCCTATTTTATTTGTATTTGCATACTAAATTTAAAGAATTGGTTCAGTGGGGTTTTTATTCATGGTTATAATGTAAACAAAGTAAATAAGACCCTAACGAAAAACATTAATGAGGTGATTGATTACTGCAGAAGGTGATCTCTCTTTCCTAATGTGCATAGTTCAACTTAATATACCATTTAAAATAGTACATCGAAAGGACATTACCAAAATGTCCACTTAACGTTACACGAGTGACGTCAAAGCGTTCACTGGGTATCGCTTCTATTTCTATATGAAATTCGGCTCGCAAAATTGGTGTAATTTTCGTATGGGAACTATGAAGCGAGATCGAAATATTGAGCTTTTAACCCCAAAACTGATGGGTTATTCTCTGATTGAAAGTAGAAGATGAGACCTTATTTAAATAGCAATAAGGCTTATATTACCTTACAAATTTTTCTAATACATAATAGGAAACTTTGTAATAATTGATATTTACATAGCAATATATTTATGTGTATAAATAATAATGATACCGTAGAGGATCAGTGATGGTCCTGATGGATTTGAGTTCAATTTTCACTCAAGTTAATACATACATACATACATATATACATACATAGCTTCACGCTGTATCCCGCATATCGGTAGACAGAGGGGACCTAGTGTACACTCCGTTCCCCACTTTTCGCCGAATTGAGGCATTACGTGCTGAGTGGCGGCACTTAACGCCGCGCTTTGCCTTGTTACCAAACCGAGGAAATGAAAAAATCCATTCACTCGAGAGGGAATCAAACTCACAATCAAACGTGTTTAAAGTCAGACGCTGTCCCACTGCGCCGCGATGGTCTCTAACAAACTAACATTATTTTCTTGGGGGATTCGGGGAAGGCAATCGCTGAGTACTGCCTCAGACACGCCATCGCCAAACCTGATGACGCCGTCGTGGGGGCAGTGATCAGCAAGCTTAGCGATATGAGAAAAAAGTAGAAACGTACGCCTTGATAACTGTCGCTAACCTGGGCATAAATTTATATAACAATTGACTAACACAAAAAAAAAGTCAGTTGGTGAGTATCTCACCATAGTTTTAAGATATAACTAAGTAGTTTTATTTAAGTAAAGAAACAAAAGGCACGGGCAAGTGTGAGCCCGTGGATGTAATTTAATTCATATTAAAAAAAAACATTATTTTCTTTAATTTAAAAAGAGGTCTTTGAAATAACTTTTATAATACCATAAGATCTAAGAATTGAAAACGTAGCTGTAAAACTCAATACTCAATTACCGAAAGTATTTAAATATTTAAGGAGTCAAGTGGAAAGTTCCAAAATTACTGAAAAAGATCTGACTTGAAGAGAGGACTACGAGAAATAAGGGTAAAAGTAACTTTCAATTATAGCTTTTGGCTTCCAGACAGTCAACATAATTAAGAAAATTAAAATTGAATTTGATCTTGTACATACCAATTTTGTTTCATTCAATTTTTAGGGATCAATAACTCAGAAGGAGAAACGGAACACCTATCACTTTGTCATATTGTATATCCCGTTGACCAACAATCAAGAAAGAAATTTAGTAAGAAGTAATGTCATATAGAAGTAAAAGAAAAATCTGTGAGTCGTAGATTTATAGTAACTAGTGTCCCCGTTGACGCGTTGACAACGCGTTATCTTTAGCAATTTATATGCATGCATGCATAGTAGTGTGTGTAATATTTATTTCAATATTTTTTTATATATATTTTTTAAAAAGATACTATCATTCTGCGCCCCTTCACTATGTTAACTATAGGTGTGCTAAGTTTCATGGTCCTCCGACCGCGTAATCTTCGTAAAAAGGGGTCCAAGTTTTTGCTTCACGTATTAATATATAGATTACATAACAGATGAGTACGAAAACATCTTCGGGATTGGATTCCTTTGATTAATTTAGAGTCACGTTTTTTTCCGGAAATGTGACCTAGTGTCAAGACACTATGTTTTCCATTTTTCGCCCGAATTCGAGACATTGCGTTTTCAGTGACGGAACTCAACGCCGCGCTTTGCCTTGTTACCAAACCCAAGAAATGGAAATACTAAATTTTACGTTTTCAGGAGTGGGAATCGAACCCACAACCTGTCGTGTTTACAGTCTCACGCTTATGCCTCTGTGCCACGACAAGCGTTATTAGTTAGTTAGGTATTATTAGCTAATGTTAGTTATAGAAACGCATTGCTTTGTATAATAATAACAGGCCGGTAAATGTTCTCTTAAGTGGCCGCTAGAGGAAATGGCGGTGGCCAAATTGCGGACGCCACACATTATTCAATATGTACCGTCCAGCGTCAAGTGACCAGTGATGTGGTAAATATGATATGAGATTATCGGTTGATATTGATATACTCAACGGAATATAAATCTTACTTTAGATTTAATAATAAAACTCTTTATTGTACACACCCATATATAAAAGAAAAATTAAAATAAAAAAATAACAGAAAACGATGTACAACAGGCGACCTTATCGCTAAAATAGCGATTTCTTCCAGGCAACCTTAGGATATAGGAAATACACAAACTAAGAAATTGGATAGGATGTGAATAATATATACAAATAATAATAATAAAATATTATGCAATGAACATAAAAGGTTAAACATAAAGATTTACTATAACTATATTACTTTTAAGGATTGATATGTATTATATCAATACAAATAAAGTTTTTTTTGTCTTCACGATTTATTCCACCTACACAGTAACGCGTGTCGTGGCGCAGAGGCACAAGTGCGACTGTAAACGCGACAGGTTGTGGGTTCCATTCCCACTCCAGGAAATGGAATTTTTCATTTCCTGGGTTTGATAACAAGGCAACGTACGGCGTTGAGTTCCACCACTCAGCACGCATTGCCTCAATTCCGCGGAAAGTGGGGAACGGAGTGTCTTAACACTAGGTTCCCTCTACCTAGCCTGTTATATGCGGGATACAGCGTGTAGTTATGTATGTATGTATGTATGTATTTGTCAGAGAGAACCTGGTATCAAGAACGGAATATCCGTTCTTCACTTTTGGCATTCCCCATTGATATTGCGTGTTGAATGGCGGAACTTAACACCGCATCGCGTTTTATTTCACTAGAGCGGATAATGTAAAAAAAAATATAATTAATGGGAATCAAACCTACAATTAAGCGCGTTTGAATACCACTGTACTACTTCAAATATTATTTTTAACGTATATTCATATATGTGTGTATATTTTTTACAATAATCCATGCCTGTGCACATATATACCTACATATCTTATATGCTTTAACAGATTACTGTTAAATGATTGGAATTTCGAAACTGAAACTGTTAATACATAAGGAAATAAATTCAAAAATAGTTGAAAATATTTGATTAAGCTTAAACAAATATTATTTTAACCTTTTATATTCATTGCATAATATTTTCATATGGCGTATACAGCAAAAAACTACGAATAAAAGAAAATTCTAATAAACACACAATAACCTAGCACTGAAGGTATCCTGATCGATTCAATCTGAATCCAAACGACCCTGCATACGAACGATACGAATTTGTTTTGTATGGCTTTTATTATTATGTTATTATATGCGCAATTGTATATATTTCCCTTTTTTCCGAGCACAGTAAAAAAGAACAGGATATTGAATAAAAAATTGTTAATTCTTTATACCTATATATGAATGTATATAATTTAAAGGGCAATTAAATTAAGCATGATAGGTTGTGGGTTCGATTCTCACTCTAGAAAATGAGAAATTAATTGTTGTAAAAATTCTCGCTATAAGGCAAACTACTAACTCAATGCCTCAATTCGGTGGAAAGTCAACAACGAAAAATGTTGACAGAACGGAGTGCCCCAACACTAGGTTCTCTGGTTTCCACTGTCTACCCTGCTATGTGCGGGATACAGCGTGAAGCTTAAAAAAAAAAGATGTATTATGAAGATAATATTTGATGTTCCTTTCTTTCAATAATAACACGTTAAGTAAAAAAAGTATTGGTAACAAAACAAACGCAAGACACGTGGTATGTGGCCATATATTATGATGACGGCAGTAACCCCATTAAAGCCTTAACTGTTATAATGCTGATTTCGCTCCTTTCTACATCAGACGTTGCAAATTGCCTAACAGGCGTCATCACATTCATACATCTTCTTATAGAGTTCCTCCCATTGCTGCAAAGTGTTTGTTCAGTTAATATATCAACTTCCTTTGAAAGCACCCCTATCATTCTATGGGTTAGCGAACAACTCCGGAAGTTATTAGCCTTTTTTGAGCTTCACGTTTTTTCCGTTACAGTAGGTTAATCATAAAGACTCTAGTGTAAAGATATTCTGTTTTCCGCTTCCAATCCAAAAATCAAGATACGTTGTTCTTACGTGAAGGTCTTCGGCGCTAACTTCTCGACAGAAAAAAATGCTTTCCCCAATTCTAACACACATACTTAGTTTTTCATTTCTTTTTACAGATTATCTTATAGGTAAAAATTATAAAAAAAATAGTTGCACTTTAGTGATACTCTCCTATAACTCCTCCTCTAGCGCACTGTTTTTGCGACTAAGAAGAATATTCTTATTAATCATAGCTTAAAACTGCCCCAAAACGGCCTCAGGTAGATCGCCTTATATATTATTTATCTATATCTATGCTCACCAAGAGGACCGATTTAAAAAAAAAGACGCTTACTTCAAAAAAGTTAAACTTTATTTGTTGAAATTTTTGTACATGGATAGACAAATTGATAGAAGAATGGTTCTTCGTAGAGAATTTCATATTTGTCACTCAATCGAATCAAAACGATTGAACCGAGCTAGGTGTATGCGAGCGAAATACTCACTTATATAAAATTTGAAACTCGAATAAAAATACTGACGCTTGAAAATTTAAAGCCCAATTTAATATTTTTGATCCAAAATCCTCAATAATCAAAATTTACATATGCTTCATAAAAGGCTCGTTTAAAATCTGCGAGCAACATTTAATTAAAGTATCATAATATTTTGTTTTTATTTTTTGAATATGGATTTAAAAAGATCACGCGTTTATAAATGGGATGGTTGTGGAATTGAACACTACAATATGGTATATTTATACTATTTTTTGTATCTAGTGGCATTAAAGCGTGGCGTTGAGTTCTGCCCAATAAATGCCTTAAAAATGGACAGAGCTTCTAGAACGGAATTTCTTGATACTCACGAAAATTCCAGATTAATTGTTTATAATTAATTTAAAATAATTAACAAAATAAAGTCGACTTAAAGAAATGTAATAAATAAAAAATACAATTATTACGAATAACTCAAAACTACTCGTCATTTTAACTAAATTTAAATGGACCATTTCAAAAAAAGAATCTTCAAAATTGGTTCCCCCAGCAAAAAGTCATGCGATAACACATATAAAAAAACAGTGAAATTAATAACCTCATTCTTTGAAGTCGGTTAAAAATAGAAAAAAATTAGAAGTATCATAGAATATTTTTTTTTAACTTCACGCTGTATCCCGCACATAGGCAGAGGTAACCTGAGAACCGACGTGTTAAGACATTCCGTTCCCCACTTTCTGCCGAACTGATACATTGCGTGCTGAGTGGCGAAACTCAACGCCGCGCTTTGCCTTGTTACTGAACCCACGAAATACTAAATTTTTACATTTCCTGGAGTGGGAATCGAACCCACAATTTGTCGCGTAAATATTGTGCCTCTGCGCCATCACCACAACAGGCGTTATATAGGGAATTATTAAAAATTTTTTCTTAGTATGTAAAATACAGAATGAAGCTATAACTATATAATGAACCTAAATAGTCTCCCTCAGACCCCAGATTATCTTATGCCATTACGGAATTACACTAAACACAAAGTTTTCTCCCCTACAATGGCCGCCAAAATGTTTCCTATTACTTTAAAACTTGACCATTTTCAAAACCATTGCGCGATATTACGTATAGATACGAAAGATATCATTTTTTCTCGTCTTTTCTCCATTATCAAAGAAAATATTCTTTTTCCTTATTTATCGTAAAGAATTTTGTATTTTTTTTGTATTACGGACATACGAATAAAATCTTTACAAGTCAAATAAAACAAATATATATAAATTAATATTAAATTAAATGTTTCATGTCTAATATTTCATTTTTAACTAGCAGTTAATATTTTCGCCAAATTCAATATTTTAGACCTGAAAAGGACTGATGCAAGAAACTCAGCAGGACTATTTTTAGGCAACAATTTACAGATTTAACAATATTAGTGAATGCACTAAAAACTGGGGCCAGTCGTGGTCACTCAGTACGCAATACCTCAAGTCGGCGGAAAATGAGAAACGGACATGTTAAAAGAAAACAAAAAGTGTTCACACTGGGTTCTTTGGTTCCCTCTGCCTACCTTGCTATGTGCGGAAAACAGCGTGAAACTAAGGAAAAAATGAGGAAGTAAACATATTACGAATTACTCAAAAACTACTCGTCAGTGGGATAAAGCGTGAAGCTATGTATGTAAAATATTTTAATAGTAATTTTATTAGCGCTTTATAATATTGTTCATACATAAAGCAGGAATAATCTACTATAGAATTCGAGTTACAATAAATTTAATAAAGTGAATGAAAGAAGTAATTGACCGAAAGACAGTTTGTTTTTGTTCATTCCAATTTATCAAAAATGTAATACAAACTGAAGCTTTATTTTGTGTAAGCTAACATTGTATGGTGAACAAATATGACAGATAAATTATGGGCAGATTCTTTTCGATGTATTTTAAGATGGAGAGAATAAAAACTAGCATTTATTTAATATTTAAAATAGAAACATAAAAACTATAACATAAAAGGAACTTAACGCCTGTCGTGACGCAGAGGCAGAAGCGTTTGACTGTAAATGCGACAGGTTGTGGGTTTGATTACCACTCCAGGATATGGAATTTTTCACAAGGTTTGGTGACAAGGCAAAGCGCGGCGTTGAGTTTCGTCACTCAGCACGCAATGCCTCAATTCGGCGGACAGTGAGGAACAGAGTGTCTTAACACTAGGTTGTCTTTCTAAGTCTTTGCTTATTCAAGTTTGTGATTAACGGTTCATATAACCTATATTGGCGAGTGAGTACCTTTTTTAGCAATGGGCCTATTCAATTTTTTTTTTGGCAGGCCAAAAGTAAAATTTTGATAGTTTGGGCCACAATACTAAGTTGTTTTCATATTATAAACATTAGATCACAAAAACACAAAATCTTTTTCGATTAGTAGGTTGGTTACTGTTAAGTTACATAATTTTTTTACCCAGGCCAAAGCGTAAAACTAATTTTTTTTTCAATTTTTCATGTACTCATTGAGTGGCTACACTTATTGAGTGGCGGAATTCAACACCGTGCTTCTTCTTACCTAAAAGTATTATTTTAAAAGCAGATTCTCCAGATATAGCTTAAAAGTCAGAATTAAACTAATGTTCTTTCGCCACTTTCCGCTCGAATTTGAGAAATTGACGGAGGACGGAGAAATGAAAATACATACATACATACATGGCTTTACGCTGTATCCCGCATATAGCAGGGTAGGCAGAGGAAACCTGAGAACCTAGTTTTAAGACCTTCCGTTCTCTTTCAACAATTCCGTTCCCCACTTTCCGCCGAATTTGAGGCATTGCGTGTTGAGTGGCGGAACTCAACGCCGCACTTTGCCTTGTTACTCAACCCAGAAAGTGTAAATACTAAGCTTTACATTTCCTTGAGTGGAAATGGAACCCACAACCTGTCGCGTTTACAGTCGCACGCTTGTGCCTCTGCGCCACAATAGGCGAAAATTTTGAAAATAATTTAAATATAATCATTCCCCCAAGTTGGAATCGAACTTACACCCAATAGCATTTACACCTAATCGGTGCTCCAATGCGCCACGATGGCCTCTATCAGAGTATTTTTTATTCTTGTATATTTAATATAATAATAATGTTCCATTAGAAGACGTTAAATTCTTTTCTATATATAAAATATATGAAGAAAATAACAACTTATTTATAGATGTTAAAATACTAAAGTATCGAAGTGTTCTATACAAAAAACCATTTAAGTATTCGTAAGTTTCACCTGAAAAGACATTGTAAGGAGACAGAAAGACTTTTCATAAAAAAATATTAAAATTCCACTATAAAAGTAGTAAGTATGAAGTTACTTCGTTCTCACTTCACTTAGTTGACTGTGTTGGTTATTTTAACCGACTTCAAAAAAGAAGTCTGTCCATTGTGTCTAAATTTTTTATGTATATTACAGGGTAACTGGGTGAACAAATATTGGTGATTCTTTTTTTATATGATAACTAATGCTTTTGATGTAGTCACTGTGTATTTAAATTTATTTCAGATCGGATGAGTTATTCGTATTTTTTTTTTTTTGTTTCACGCTGTATCCCGCACATAGCAGTAGGCAGAGGGAACCTGAGAACCTAGTGTTAAGACACTCCGTTCCCCACTTTCCGCCGAATTGAGGCATTGTGTGCTGAGTGGCGGAACTTAACGTCGGGCTTTGCCTTGTTACCAAGCCCAGGAAATGAAAATATTAAACTTTTACTTTCCTGGAGTGCGAATCGAACCCACGACCTGTCGCGTTTACAGTCGCACGCTTGTGATTATGATGTTAATTTATATTTCTATTCAGTAGTTTTGCGTAATTGGCAATCAAACTAACAGACAGACAAAAATTTTACTTAGTGGTATTTTATAGCGATATAAACGACCCAAACAGAAAAGAGATTGTATGAATGAATTCAGAAAGAAGGTGTGAATTCACCGTGCGGTTATCAGTGTGTGTCGGACAAATCACCTAATAGAAGGAGAAACTAGCTGTAGTGCCTGGGACTTGTAATACAAGGAGGAGATTCTCAGTTTGGCCGTATTTTTTATGTGTAAGCCAATTTTGATGATATTTTTTTTTATTTAATAGCTAGTGTGTCTGATGTGATTCCATTTAAATTTAAGACTAGTAGTTTTTAAGTTATTCGCAATAATTTGACATTTTAGTGTTTTTTTGCGAAATTGGTTTTCCTTTCTTGTGAAAACTATTATTATTATTTAATCTCAATTACTATTTTCTCTGCTTACAATTAATACCTAAAATTTTGCATAGGATCACGTTTTTATATCACTCGGTAGTATCCTTACCTAAAAAACCGTCAAACTAAAACTTTGTTAAAGTATATCTTTATCACCACTAAAATTCTCATTTCGATAAGCTTGAATACATTCACGAATAATTGGAGGCAAGCAATATTTTGGAGTAAAGATTGTATCATCAGTGAAAGGCAGTAGGTTTTTAGGGGCAGTCATAAAGTGAATCTTTCTAACAATGGACGAACAATAAAACATGAAAAGTGCGTTAACGACCAATAAAATCGTGTTTACTGTATACGACTGAGGCCATCAGGTCAGGTTTGGGGCATTTAAATTGATGCCTTAGTATGTATGGAAAAAATACTTTTTTTTAGCTTCACGGTGTATCTCGCATATAGCAGCAGAGGGAACCAGAGAACCTAGTGTTAAGACACTCCGTTCACAAGATTTTATTTCCCAATTTCCGCTGAATTTTTGAGTGACCGGACTCAACCGTACGCTTTGTCTTGTTATTAGAACAAGGAAATGAAAATACTAAATGTTAATAATTATAAACATTTCCATTCCCCACTTTCCACCGAATTGAGGCATTGCGTACTGAGAGGCGGAACTCAACGCCATGCTTTGCTTTATTACCAGAGCAAGGAAATGAAAATACTAAATATAAATTATTAAAAATATTTAATATTTTCATTTCTTGGAGTGAGAATCGAACCCGAAACCAACCGTGTTAAGACACTCCATTCTCTTTTAACATTTCCGTTTCTAACTTCCCGTTGAATTGAGACATGGTAAGTAGCGGAACTCAACGCCGCGCTTTGCTTTGTTACCAGAGCGAATTACTTCTCAACTCAAAAATAGGTATTCAGTATATGAAAAAATATATATTACCCAAAATGTTTAGAAATAAACTTACAAAGCTTGGTTCCAAGTCGTTACTACGGTACATGTTGGAATTTTACGAGCATGTACTTAGTTGTGCCACCCATAAAAACCTATCTTAAACGTGTACCCCAAACTTATATTGTACAAACATAAAACAAATAACTTCTTATTTCAGAATAAACAAGAAAATTAATATTGAATTTCAATATTTTTGTATTACCAAGTTACGAATAGCAATTGACTATATGTTCTTATATTTTCGTATTGTTATTTTAGTTATTCAATTATTTTTATTTCGTATGTAGTACATATATTTGTTTAGCCTCTAAAGGATCGAATTCGTAGCGATGTGATCCGACAGAGAACCAAAGTCACCGACTTCGCCAAAGGATTAGCAAGCTGAAGTAGCAGTGGGCTGGTCACATTTGTCGCAGAACCGACAACCGTTGGGGTAAACGTGTTCTGGAGTGGAAACCGCACCTTGGTAAGCATAGTGTAGGACGCCCTCCAGTTAGGTGGAGTAACAACATACGCAAAGTGGCTGGCAATGGTTGAAAACCGAGCTCAGTGGCGTGCCATTGGAGAGGCCTATGCCTAGCAGTGAAAAAGAAACCACGAAACCATCACCACGAAAAAGGGCTGATGATGATAACATATATTTGTTTATGGCATAAAAGGTCAAGGTTTGAGTATATTTTTTTAGCCGACTTCAAAAAAGGAGGAACTCATAATTTCATTTTTTTATGTATGTTACAGCATAACGTCATACGGGGTGAATTAATTTTGATGACTTTTTTATATGATAGGTAGTACTTAAGTGCATTAAGATGTAGTCCGTTTAAATTTAGTTAACATTTGACAAGTCATTTTTGAGTAATTCGTAATAATTTTACTTCTTAGTGATTTTTATTTGATATCGGTTTTCCTTTATTTGGTAAAGTCTTTATTGTTATTGGAAAATATTCAATTGATAAAGTTATTATAATTAGAATATATCCAATTTCCTCTGCCCTTTATCTTATAAAGCACGATGTTAAGTTCCGCCACTTAAAATGCAATATCTCAAATTCGGGCGGAAATCGACGAATGGAGTGTCTTTCCGACTACCCTACCTTGCGGGATAAAGCGTGAAACAGTAAAAAAAATATATTTGAACATGTTACTTACCACAAAGGTAAACAAAATTATACATATTTTTTATTAATACTGTAGTAAGGTATTTTTTCAACACAAAAGATATATTATCCTAGTTTATATAGGTATAGACGTTATTGTCAGGTACATAAGCTACTTTCGTGGAAAACAATAACACCCACTACGTGCTGCCCAAAATATCACTTGAAACTGGACTTAGTATTAAGGTATTGTATTATAATACAATATAAATTTTCGCTTATAATTTTTGTACTACATATGGAGGTCGGACTGTTAATACGATTGGTTGTGGGTTCGATTCCCACTCGGGGAACATGATTATATTTAAATTATTTTCTTTTCTCTACTCTGTTGAGTTCCTTGTTGAGTTCTGTTACTTAGTATTATTACTTATTATTGTTATACTATTACTGTCACGCAATGTTTCAAATTCGGGTAGAAAGCGGTGAATGGAATGTCTTAACACTAAATTCTCTCTGACTGCCCTGCTAAGTGAGAAAAAGCTTGAAACTACATATAGTTATTTTAATTTGTTTATTGAAACATGATTTTGCAAGATTTTACTTTATTCAATTTAATCAAATTGGTATATCAAGAGGGTAAACGATGTAAGATTGGTAAGAAATACATATATCGCAAATCAATAGAAAGAGAAGTAGGGAGCACCTAGGTTGACCATCGAGAACACAATGCCAATAATACTGGAGGAAGGTTAGGTATGAACCATGAGAACCGCCAGGGAACATCTATGAAGAGGTTAATAACCGTAGACTTTGTTCTCTCTGACAACCGCGCTAGGGATTGGCCACAAAACCAAACAAAAATGAAGTCGTAAATAAGTCTATATAGTAGGTAGTCAAAACATATTTCATATTTTTCAAAACAATCATTTATCTTGAAAATGTATTGTATGTCAATATTTTACTATTAAACAAACTATTATAAGTGGTATTTTTCTTTTCCAGTGTAAAACTTGCC
Source organism: Philaethria dido (assembly GCA_033558755.1). Classification (NCBI taxonomy): domain Eukaryota; kingdom Metazoa; phylum Arthropoda; class Insecta; order Lepidoptera; family Nymphalidae; genus Philaethria; species Philaethria dido. The sequence goes on from JAKGSA010000264.1 coordinate 174,779, forward strand.
GAGCCGAGCCCCAGTCAGCTCAATCTCTTAAAATCTAAAGTACGATGCAAACATATTTACTTTTCCTATCTTTTAAAACTCCGCCATAGTTCTCGCTTCGCAAACTTTGGAACAGTAAAATGAACTCCAAAGTTGAGAAGGCCAAGATAATAATTTTTCAAATTGTATTATTACGCCAAGTATCCACTTTCAAGATTCCAGATATTTTTAATGAAGGACCCAGTTCTTGTAGAGTTTTCATAAAAACTTTTTAGAGCTGGTAAGAGAAATTTATGGCAAACGTGATGGTAACTTTTTAAAGTTAGATTATGTAAGTGCATACTTATTATAGATAGCTAACGTTTACAATTAAAATGTGCCTCCGTTAAAACTAAAACAAATAAAAAAAAATGTATTGTCACTTTTACAAAAAGCTACCACCAGCTTCGAAACTCAGAGCTATGGAGAACATATATCATATTTTGTTATAAAAAAGTTTACAAGAGTAAATTTAAAAATATTTCGTGGCTTTTAATGCCTGTTGTAGCGCAGAAGCACAAGCGTGCGACTGTAAACACGACAGGTTGTGGGTTCGATTCCTACTCCAGGAAATGATATTTTTCATTTCTTGGGCTTGGTAACAAGGCAAAGCGCGGCGTTGAGTTCCGCCACTCAGTATGCAATGCCTCAATTCGGCGGAAAGTGGGGGAATGAAATGTCTTAACACTTGGTTCCCTCTGCCTACCCTACCATATGCAGGGTACAGCGTGAAGTTATGTATGTATGTGTCTTTTAAAACTGCTAAGTAACTTATACAAAGTTAAGTGCAAACTTTTTAGTTCAAATTTTGTCAGTGCCAATTCAGATTTAGTATTTATTTAGGTATACGTGTAACAAAAATATAATATAAAATAATGTTTACCTATAATTGAAATAATTCTAACTTTTTTTTTTACTTCACGCTGTATTCCGCATATAGCAGGATAGGCAGAGGAAATCTGAGAACCTAGTGTTAAGACACTCCGTTCCCTTACAACAATTCCGTTCCCCACTTTCCGCCGAATTGAGGGATTGCGTGATGAGTGGCGGAACTCAACGCCGCGCTTTGCCTTGTTACCACACCCAGGAAATGAAAATATTAACATTTCCTGGAGTGGGAATCGAGCCCACAACCTGTCGCATTTACAGTAATAATAATTCTAAATTAAATTGTCAATTTTTTATGCTTTCATACAAAATATTTATAACCATAAATATACTTTAAAAACCATCTTATTTATAATATAAATTGCAAAATAAACAAGTTAGGGGCTACATAAATATAAGTAAGCAGTAGAAAGGTACTCTCAGGTGTTTTCAAATATTCATGAGCCATATTGAATCGTAAGCTAAGGATTCTTATAAAAGGCAATCATTAAATTGGAGTACTTCAACCATTTATTGCTATGAATCAAACATTATCCATTATATTTTGTTCGTAAAAAGTTTTTATCTACTATATTATGAGTTTTTAGTTTAAATATATATGAAATTATTTATTAATCTTCATAATAAAAATAAGGGTTATAAAAATGCGTGCGATTGTAAATGCGACAGTTTGTGGGTTCGATGCCCATTCCAGGAAATGGAATTTTTCATTTCCTGGGTTTGATAACAAGACAAAGCGCGACGTAGAGTTCCGCCACTCAGCACGCAATGCCTCAATTCGGCGGAAAGTGGGCAACGAAATGTCTTAACAATAGGTTCCCTCTGCCTACCCTGCTATATGCGGGATACAGTGTGAAGCTATGTATGTATGTATGTATGTAGGTTGCTAAGACAATACGTATTTTAAACCTCTACGGGACTACTACTCTAATGAAAAGCAAAAAAAACCTTTATTACAACTCACATCAACATCTATTCCTGGCTGGGCGAAGATTCTGGTAAACGGGTATTCTTTGGGCAGGTAGCTAAAGAACTCCTGCCTTCCTCTATACCACTTAACACTGTACAGCGTTTCATTTCCTTCGAGAGTCCACTTACAGCCAAGAAGCACAGTTTCACCTAATCTCACTGCAGAAGGAGCGATCAACTGCACATCTCTTAAGGCTATTGTATCTGAAACAATGAGAAAATAATTTATTATTATTGTTTAGGTTAATGTTAGTAACTAATGTATTTTTGATAGTCTCCTTTGAAATGAAGATGACGATGGGAGGCTGTATTTTTTAAAAGTTATATGACTATATAAAGAACTTATACATTTTCTTTAGCTTCACGCTGTATCCCGCTCATAGCTGGGTAGGCAGAGGAAACCTGAGAACCTAGCATTAAAACACTCCGTTCTCTTAAAAATTTCGTTCCCTATACAAATATGTTGAACTTCAAAATATATTTTATAAATATATTTAGAATATCCACTTATTAAATTATAAGTTCGTTTGCGTGGAGTTTATGACCTACCTACCTAACTTCACGCTTTGTCCCTAGCGGGGTAGTCAGAGAGTACGGAGCGCTAAACGCTACGGTCCCTGCATACCTCTTTCGCCTCGTCCACAGTCATTAACCTCTTCATGCATGCCCTCCGGGGCGTCCTCATGCTTTTTACGTGACCTTCCTCCAGCATCATTGATACTGTGTTCTCAAAGATCAACCGAGGTCTCCCCGTACCTCTCTTGCCGCTTTATGAGCCTTGCCGATATTTCAATATTACGTTATCATAGTAGATTGAATCGAATATCATATCACCACTTGGAGGCACTACCAGCTTATGTTATTTTTGAACAACATTGCTCAGATATAACAAGATATTGTATACATATTCCAGTGCGAGAGACTAAAAATAAAAATAATTTCAATGAAAACTGCCCATCATAACAATGCTAAACCCCTATTTACTTATTTATTTTATTTAAAATGGTTAACATCAGATGTGATAAAACAAATATACAGAATAACCAAAGAGTAAATAAACATAAATAATTCATATTTAACTACTATTTTTTAGCCTAAATATTTCTTTTATACATATAATTAATATACAACATTTTTTTGACGCCTGTCAACACGACGTCTGACTGTGAACACGACAGGTTGTGGGTTCGATTTCCGCTCCAGATAATGAAAGTTTTAAATAATATCTAGTATTTTCATTTCCTGGGTCTGATAATAAGGCATAGTAAGGCGTTGAACTCCGCCACTCTGCACGCAATGCCTCAATGGGGCGGAAAGGGAGGAACGGGCGACAGGCGCCTCATAAATTATAATTATTAATTATATAAATATAATAAAAAACAAAAGAACCCAATTCTTCAAAATAAGGAAGCAAATACAAATAAAGTAAGCTTTAAAAGCTGGTAATGTGTTATATATTTGAAATGTGCTAATTGAGTCCTTTCATTTGGAATCCCACACGGTATATCAAGGATTTTTTAGTTTTTATTCTTAAAGTAATTGCGTCTAGAGGGCGCCATATTGAATTAAGAGTGACGTTATATATCTAAGAAAACTTGGAGTATCAATACCTATCTAACGACATCTTAATTATATAAATCGGTCCAGAGGTTTGGAAGATATGCGGTAATAGAGAATATTACAAACATACATAAAACGCGCGAAAAACATAACCCTCCTCTGACAGACGGGTAAAAAGAAATGTCATATTTTTCATTATTATTTCACCGAAAATATTTAATTTTTTCTTTATGTAATTTTTTGTATAAATATTAGTTATAACAAAATTAAAGTATAAACTAACCCCTTTGTAAAATATTATTGATTACTACTAATCCTTTATGTTGTGTATATATTCATGTTGTGTATTGTAAATATTTATTTTGTTATAGGTGAAGATCGCTATAGTTTTACTGGATCTTTTTTAACATGCAATTTCTCATAGTGTAAATTAACCTCTTTTTTTACCGATCAATCCTCCTTCGTGTGATCTCCATACAACGTGACATTGGCAAAGTGATTTGTGCTCAACTTACACGTTTGAAGCGCCATAATTAAAGAAAACTGAACTGAATATTTAATCTTTTCATAACCAGAACTAAAAAAATACTTAAATAGCATACAATCGAGTATTTGCAATATTGCCCAATTTACAGTAAAATTTCATCTTTGTTTATCTAAGCTAAGATAAAAGTCCGCCAACCAGCAATCAATTTCACTCGCCTAGCTTACAAAAACATTTGTCCGGACGCCGTATTTTCCTTTTACCGCCATCAGAGGACGTATATTAGTAGGATTTTCGTGTGCCGAGTGCAAGCGGATTAAAATTGTTTCTTTTTTGGGTTGCCACCTTTTCATTTGTCAGAGCATAGATTTTTGCACAGATTTTTGGTATGCAATAATAATTTTTGCAAAGGCAAGAAAATTGCTTCTAAGTGTAATTTAAGTCATTTTTGTATGAATGTAATGATGTTTAAAAAGAGCGTTGTTCCTAATTGAATAAAAAGCCAAAAACTCATGAGTAGTAACACTTATCGTACATATTTAAACTTATAATATAATTTGATAAGCCGAATTCGTTAAATCAGCCCTTGATGGCTGATTTAACGAATTCGGCTTATGCTCATAAGAAATTTACACGAGTTAATAAAAGTAATATCAAGGATTTTCAATTTTTTCTTATAGGAGAATAATCAGAAGTATCCCGCATATAGCAGAGTAGGCAGAGGGAACATGAGAACCTACTCGTAGTGTTAAGACACCCCGTTCTCTTAATACAATTCCGTTCCCCACTTTCCGCCAAATTGAGGCATTGCGTGTTGAGGAGTGGCGGAACTCAACGCCGCGTTTTGACTTGTTACCAAACCCAGGAAATGAAAATACTAATATTTCCTGGAGTGGGAATTGAACCCACAACATGTCGTGTTTACAGTCGCACGCTTGTGCCTCTGCGCTACGACAGGCGTATTACACAATATTTATATAATTCATTACTACAAATGAAGATGTCTTTAAGCCACATCTCAAAAATATGAAAACAAAGAGTTAAGAAATAATAAATCATCTTACTTTGTCATAATAAAAATAAAATATTACAGAAAATCTAGTGTTAAAACACTCCGTACTCCTCTTTGCCAAAATCGCAACATTGCGTGTTGAGAGGCGGAACTAAACACCGTGACTAACACTATTTTAATGTAAATAAATATATACATACCGAAGGAGAAATTCAATTCCAAATCAAATTAATATTTCTGTTTTAAAAATTGTGTAATCAGTTGAATTATGGCGAATAAATTAATGTGGTGTGCGGTCGAGCAACCTCAGCATTGCTAGCAAAGCATATTCACATCTAATTTTCTATGAGGGAATTCATCAAACATTTATTTAGCATTTTACTTGATATTCTTACACATATACATAAATACGCTGTATCCCGCATATAACAGGGTAGGCAGAGGGAACCTAGTGTTAGGACACTCCGTTTGCCACTTTCCGCCGAATTGAGGTTGCGTGCTAAGTGGCGGATCTCGACGCCGCGTTTTGCCTTGTTACCAAACCCAGGAAATAAAAAAAAACATTTTGGGAGTGGGAATCGAACTCACAACCTGTCGCGTTTACAGTCGCACGCTTGTGCCTCTGCGCCACGACAGGCGTTTAATATTCTTATTTGTATGATAAAATATTTATGTAGAGACAACGGGTGGAAAATTATTTTTTCATTTTTTTTCCCAACTTCATACATTATCTCTAATAGCAGGGTAGTCATAGAGAACATAATGTCAAGACACTCCGTTCTTCGCATTCTGCCTAATATTTTTAGTATAAAAGCTTTTTATTAGCATTGACACTATATTGTTCTAAACTGTACAACAGTCGATACGAAAGAAAGTCTTTCCTTGCAAATCCCCGCCGTAGGAAACGTCACTTGTCAGTCGAATATTTTACAAAAAGGAGGTAGATGATAAATTAAACAATCTACGTGCTTATAATAGACTACTTATAGACGTATAATTTATTTATAGCTATCAAAGCTTAGATAATAATTTTTCACACCAAACCAAAGGCTTTCGTGGCACATTGGGACAGCGTCTGACTGCAGACGTGGTTGGTTGTGGGTTCGAATCCCATTCAAGGGAATGATTGCATTTAAATTACTAAGGAACTAGGAAAATGAATTCCTAATTTTGTAAAGTAAAACGTTCCATTACTCAGTTGCACGTCATGCAGTATAGCGAAAAAAGTATCTTTACAAAACATTCTTTCTGGCCACTCCGCTACAAATCATGAAGCTTATTTAGATTCTTGTACATAAAATTATATCGAACCTACGACCTTTCATTCATTTTAATGAACCAAAATATTTTTTCTATCCATTTTAATGGTCTACAATTGTGTTGTTAACAAGTCTACACTTCCGAATCGACCGCAAGTCCGGAACAGTTGACTTAAGAATGCTTTTACAAAGAAAAGCTGAAGTTCGTTACTTTTAAACTCATTACAAGTTTCACTAACTCTTAGCTTTTTATCTACCATATAGTTGTGTAGTACAATCTATTAAGGTTCTTGTGGGTGGGAAATAGATAATACATACATACATAGCTTCACGCTGTATCCCGCATATAGCAGGGTAGGCAGAGGGAACGTAGTGTTAAAACACTCCGTTCCCTACTTTCCACCGAATTGAGGCATTGCGTGTTGTGTGGCGGAACTCAACGCCGCGCTTTGCCTTGTAAATAGATATTATGACTTAGCTTCCACTTTTCACACATTCTAGTTACATTACATATTAATGAATTACAAGTAACCCCGTTGGCGCGTTAACAACACGTTGCCTAGCAACGTATATGTCACTTTATATAAACATGAAAGTCAAACCATGGTAGTATATGTAACATTTATTATATTAATTTCATTCAGCTATATAAACTATAAGTGTGTCAAGTTTTATGTTCCTGTATCCGCGTAATTTTTTTTAAAGGGGTACAAAGTTTTTGCTTCACGTATTTATATATAGATTAATTTATCTTTGAGTCTTTAGCGTGACGCATTTTCGTTACCTTCAAATAAAGTTAATATATATTAAAAATATATACATATACCAGTTTAACTTCCTTAAGTACTTGCTTCAGTACTTTTTTATAACTAAGACCAGTAATTTAGATTCATTTCGCTAAAGTTTTACATTTTAGTATTATTTTTACAACCCCTTAACTTGCAGTTAGCCGAGCTTAAAGCTTCTATGAAAAATATAACCTCTCATTACAAGCGCTATTAGAACTAAATGTAGGGAAAATTAAAACTGCATAGAACACGACTTATACGTATAAAACTGTTATATGGTAATATTTACTTTTAAAAATAACTTTTATATAATAAAAGGTTATATTTTAATTATTTTTATTATATTTTCCCACTCTAGTAAGACAAAGCGCGGTGTTTAATACTGCCAGTCAAGAGACTATGTCTCCATTTAAGGTGGATAGTTGAGAACGGAGTATATTGACATTAAGTTCTCTGTATCTACTATTTTATGAGAGATAAACTGTAAAACTAAAAAAAAAAAGTATGTAAGGCATATAATTAAAAAAAAAATAATAAAGGAAACTGTCTAAAACTAAAATGCATTAAAATAATATAATTACGAATAACTCAAAAACTACTCACTCTCAAAAACTACTTCTCTTAGATAAATTTAATTTGAACCACATCATAAAAAAAATACCATCAAAATTGGTTCTCGTAGTAAAAAGTTATGCACATATAAAATATACAGTAGAATCGATAACCTCTCTTTTTATAAACGAATCATCTTTTTTGAAATTCAGTTCAAAACAAATTAATCTAGGCTTACTTTTCTTAAATTTTCCCATTATAAATGAAATGAAAAATTCCCTCAATGTAAATTTTTATGACTATCATATAATCATTAAGTATCGCGGACATATTTCATAAACGATACTTGGCTCCATTATCATTCACTTAACATGCACTTAAAACTTTTTAATGTACTACGGTTTGAATTACTGTCCATTTTTAACCACCGTTTTGAATATATTTCACTCTTTTTTCGCTTTATATTCATTTTAGCGACTGAATTTAAATTTTTAATTAATATTTTTGGTGTAAGTGGCAATTTATTACTGTAACTAAATGCCTCAATTCGGCGGAAAGTCGGGAATAGAGTGTCTTAACACTATGTTCTCAGGTTCCCTCTACCTGCCCTGCTATATGCGGAATACAGCGTGAAGCTTAAAAAAACTAAACGTCGAGTAGGGAAAGTAATTAAGTAGAGTAGGCAGAGAACCCAGTGTTAAGACACTCCGTTCTGTTTTAACATTTCCATTCCCCACTTTTCGCCTAATTGAGGCATTGCGTACTACGTGGCGGAACTCAACGCCGCACTTTGCTACCACAGCGAAATGAAAATACTAAATATTGATACATAAAATAATAAAAGTATAACATAAAAGTTACTATTAACAAAAACTAATATCAAAGGACATGCAAAAAATGTTATAACTTATCAATTTCTCTGACAACTGACAGTAATAATATCTGGCCTCGACAGGAATTTCGGGTTTCGTCATAGAAACGGGTAAGAAAAGAAGCATATATCGATGTAGCCGGGGTAAAAGGGTAAATTGCACAAAAATCGCCTCCCAATACGTCCGAAATCAAGCGCCGCCACGTCCATTACTGAAATAGGCCGCTCGGACCGATACCAAACCAATTATGCTTTCTATAAATTTCCACTGAATTTTGCTTGCGTTCAGAATAACGATGTTTCGCGACCCTTTTTTTTGTACAAATTTAATTTTCACCAAAATTGCTTTATGGGAAAATAAATATTTTTACTGAAGGAATTTATAGAAATATCTTTTTTTTGTTAGTTTTTATTGTTGTGCGTTTATTCATTTCCTTTGTAAATATTTATGTAGGTATATATTTTTAATTAATTTATTATTACTTACATAAAAAATCAATTGTCATCTCAGTTATATATTTATTCTTTAGATGAAAAACATATTATATTTTTCATAATTTTTCACGCGTAATCACGGAGAACCTAGTGTCAAGAACTGAACTATCCGAATTCGACATATTGCGTGTCGAGTGGCGTAACTCAACGCCGCTCTATGTTTTACTAGCGAGCGAGTAAATGTAAAGAATTTAAATATCTCAGAGTAGATATCAATTCGCCTAGATATCTTTAGTAGATTTTGCATGAAAGAGTTACAAAAGTCCACCGATCCTCACAAACTTTCTCATTCATAATATTAATAATAAGGTAAGCAATACATACTTTGCCGTGTTTAGTTTCACACATTGATAAAATTCTTAAATAAGTTTAAACAAACTTTGAAAGTACATGGACTGATTTATAGGAGACCCTCGAGTCACCCGAGTCCCTTTAAGACGTATAAAGATAATAGAAAATATTCTAACCTAATTACTAAATTATAATAGTAATCAAATAGCGGAGAATAGAGTGTCTTAACATTAGGTTTTCTCAGACTATATTTATGTGTGAGGAAAACGGGTAAAGCAATAAAAAATATCATTTGTTACATTTTTTAATGTAAAATATATTAAATTTATTAAATTTGTACGCGTTAGAGGTAGACGCGAGAGGTATAACAGCGAAATCTTTCTATAATCTATTAAAAGATCTCGGCCTGTCTAGAACTATTATCAGTTCATTTCTAGCACGTATTTCGAAGGCGGCATTAGTAGGATCTTTTCAAATTTGGTTAGGTAGAGAGAGGAGTGCGGAAAGTGGAGGTGAACGATAACGCGCATTTTAAAGGGGGCCCTTAAGCCTACACGTTCGGTCGTAAGTCCCAGGCACTCTCCAAACTCCTCTCTCTGCAACGCGATGGGCACCCGCACGGTGAATCCATGGATTGCTAAAAAGTTTCTTCTCTATTTTAATTCGAAATTTCGTTAAAATAACACATATTTTACTTAAATAAATGAATCCAAAAAAATATTCCCAACAAATATTATCCTACGCAAATATTAACTTTGAGGTATTTTTTCAACAACTCATCAAACCATAATTTATCATGTTTAATATCCAAGATCGTGCTATGGAAAGTGATTCATTATTTTAAAATATTATTAATATTCATTAAAACAAAATGAAATCGTTATGTCGAGGAACTTTGATGAGGGTCAGTAAACGCTAATACATTACGCTTGAAGTGATATTTCTGTTTTAATTACACTTTCATAGCTCCCTTTCGAATTTTATTTGTAACAAGATGAAGATATTTATTTATGAGCCCATGGTGACTTAGTAGGGCAGTCCCTGTAAAAACGATCGTGGGTTCAATTTTCACTTTGAGAATTATCATTCCCATCCAATCCAATTTAAATTATTTTCATATATGACGCCAGTCATGGCGTAAAGACTTTAAACGCGACAGGTTGTGACTTCGATTCCCTCTCTATATTTATAAAATATTAATATTTAGTATTTTCATATCCTCCAGGCGTTAAGCTCCGCCACTTAGCACGCAATACCTTAATTCGGCGGAAAGTTGGGAACGGAAATATTAAGAGAGAACGGACTATCTTAACGCCAGGTTCTCAGGTTCCGTTTGGCTACCCTGCTATGTGCGGGATATAGTATGAAGCTAGAAAAATTATGTAACCGCAGCGTTGAAATCCGCCACTCAACTCACAATGTTTTAATTTCGGAAGGAAAGAGAAGAGCAGAGTGTCTTAACACTAGATTTTATTTTGACGCTACGCTGGAAAAAGTTTAAGGCGAAAAAGATGATATTTTGTCAGTTTGATATTTTGTTCCATTCATTATGAACAGTAACATTCCTCGAGCTTTTATTCATTACGCGATCTACTTTCTATGGGAAAATTAACTTAGGAATTCTTTGGGAGCCGTCAACCTTATTTCATACATGCCTTTGGGGAGAACACGTGTAACAGACTTTTCTTTGGCATCGCAGTTACTTACATATGTTTTGGAAGACATCATTTTGTTTGTTTTGTATGTATTTTTGTTCTTCATTACTTCGCAATGATAGTGGGTTTGATGTCCAGTCGAGAAATGGCTTATTTTTCTCTGGTTAGAAAAATCGTAAGGGGACGTTCCTTTAAATATTTATAGAGAAATCGAAATTTTGATCATAGCAGTACTCGATTCGGCGCTAATAGATTTCATTCAAATGTTATGAGCATTCAAATCAATTACTTTAAGTATATATAATTTTAGTTACGTGCGTAACATGGTACGTCGAAATCCGTAAACGCTTGTTGCATCTCTTCGTATGTAATGGGAAATTATGATTACTAGGTTTTTTATTTTGCCCAGAAACAAAAAAAAATTAAAGCGTTGACTATAAAGCCACATTTTAGATCTAAAAATATCAATATATATTACCAAGACGCGTAAAGTTCTTAAATTGTTTTAAAGCACACCTCGTTCAAATTTATTTTGTCATTTGCTAAGGTTTAATTGTATTATCACCTTAAATCACTTACTTACTTAGCTTCACGCTGTATCCCGCATATAGCAGGGATAGCCAGACGGAACCTAGTGTTAAGATACTCCGTTCCCCACTTTCCGCCAAACTGAGGCATTGCGTGCTGAGTAGCGGAACTCAACGCCGCGCTTTGCCTTGTTACCAAACCCAGAAAATGAAAAATTTCATTTACTGGAGTGGGAATCGAACCCACAACCTGTCGCGTTTACAGTCGCACGCTTGTGCCTCTGCGCCACGACAGGTGTTACTTTAAATCAACTTTGTTAAAATATGCTAACATACTCAGTTGTTAATGTTACAAGGGATGGACAGTTAGAACTTGTTGATATGTCACTATGTCCTGCTCCATTAGCTAGTTTAGACATTCTGTTGTAGTTTGTGGAACTTAACCATATAGCTACAACCAAATCAGTCAAACATAACTTTAACATCACATACGTCTTAACATTATTATGAATTCGTACACAAAATCAACTTCTAAGTTCTTTCCGCATTGCTAGGTACCCAAAGAGGGGCCTCTCCTTTAGGAGTGTAAATACACTCCGTTCTCCATTTCCCACCTGAAATCAAGACGTTACCTTGTAATTGGCAGAACTAAACGCTGCGCTTAAGCTACGCATTATTCATAAAACTAGTGTCCCCGTAAATGCGTTAATAACGCATTGTGTAGTGACGTATATGTCACTTTATACAAACGTGAATGTCACACTATGGTAGTGTGTGTAACATTTATTTTATAATTTTAATATACTTTTTAGGCATTATTTTAAAAAAAATATTTCCATTCTGCAATCCTTCCCTATATAAACTATAAGTGTGCCAAATTTCATGCTCCTCCGTCCGTGTAATTTTCATAAAAAAGGAGTCCAAAGTTTTTGCTTCACGTATTTATATAGATTATATAAATACGTGAAGCAAAAACTATTCTATGATGATGGATTATATTATTCTATGATGATTTTGGTTCTAACTCCTTTCTCTAACAAACGATACTTCTCACATGTTTGATTTCGGTTTAAAGTGTTACAATCAGAAGTGTCGATTCAACCACTGCACACCTCCCTGAATCAATATGGTCCAAACTTTGCCATTTCAAAGCATTTGAGACGTCCTCGAACAATTTAAGTCCTTCTGTTTCCAAAACCGAACGCCAGCGCCTAATAAAACCGCAATTCGTATTCGTAGTACTCGGACGGATGGCCGGAATTCCCCAAGCCACTGTTTTAAGAATACGTTTTCACCCATATTGTATTAAAAGAGATGCTTTCAAAAGTTCACGAAATAATGGTCCTTTCATATCTCCGGCTCTGTTTGTCATCGTGCTATAGTGGGAATTTTAAAAATTTAAATTGAACTCGCAAAAGCTCACATTCATATGCTTTGACTTTACATGAAATTTTTTTGCTGTTGGATTTATTGCAGTTTGTAAAATACGTAAACTATTTTTTTTGAAAATAAAGAAATGAATAGTGAAAAGAAAACAATTGACATTCGTTTTATTAAGAGGAAGCTGCAACTTTATGTATGAATTTTGTTTTGAAAAATATATAGTTTTCGCTAAAAGGATTTCGATAAAAGGTAACAGAAATAGAAATCAAATATAAAATATTGACAATGTTATAAATCCTGTGAAAGTTTAGTAATTTAGTTTGACTTTTGTCTTTACACACCAGTTTTTTTTATACTAGCTGTATTCCGCGACTTCGTTTGTGTTAAGTTTATACTTAAGATCGGCTTCGTTTTTTTTCGATTTCGTTGGAACTTCGAGAAATACTCTCTTACTGCTCCCCTACGTTTCTCAAGAAGGCTATATACCGAGCTTTCTATGACCAGAATTTTTACCTGTACGTTCTCTATCAGTTACTTCGTAGCGCAAGAGTTTAATATATGTAGAGGTATATAAATATAGCAAGAGTCATACTGTTATTTATATTCCACCCATTTTAGAGAAACTTTTATACTATAAATGAATTCAATAAGCTACGTCTCAATATATCATTATCTTTTATAATATGTTAGATATTATTATGTTATGTTATAGCCAAATGAAACATTTTTTTTTATAAATTGTAGCCTATATTAGCTATCAGTTTAATGGTTTTTACTCAAGAGAGTAACAAACATCCATAGTTATCCTTACAAATTTTCATATTTCTAATATAAATAAGATTTAAACGATTTATATATTTCTATATTTTTTCTCTATACCTATAAGTGAAAGGAAAACAGACAAATTTATCAATAATCCCCTTTCTTATATTATTTGTAAATACTGCTACATTTGCAAGAACTAGACACTATTAAGAAGAACCATATTTGTATGGGGTTAACGAATGTCTGAACAAAGGATTCGATACTGCCATATTTTCCTCACTTATCCATATTTATACGTTGACCCGCCAACGGCTGCTGCCTTGAGATAGCGTTGAAAGATTTTTTATTAATAGTGCTAATATTATGTTCGGATGTCGATACCTTAGAATGGGCTACAGAAATGGTATTAAGATTTTTGATTTTATATAAAATTAAATTTTAACTAAAATTATGTCTCTAAAAACATACTTAACAGTTAAAAAGTTTTTTTGATTGTTAATGAATTAATCATTGTGTAGAATGGTTAATGTTGAAGGTTTATGGTAAACTAGTGAAAATCTGTTTAACTGATTCAATCAATAAAAAAGTTAAATATCAGAATTGCAATCAAAAATATTTATGATGTACGGTGTGAGAAAAAAATCTTAAAAATTAAAAGATTGTAATGGTAATTAAAATATAGTATCGAAAATATATCTTAAACAAAGCATACTTGATAACTGAACAAAAAGTTTTTTTTTTTTATAATCAATGTTGAGAGAGAGAGAGAGTTGAATTGAGAGTTTTGAATAATTCATTTTTATTTTTTAACTTTACGCTGTATCCCGTATATAGCGGGGTAAGCAGAGGGAACCAGAGGAACTAGTGTTAAGACACTCCATTCTCTTTCAACAATTCCGTTCCCCACTTTCCGCCAAATTGAGACATTGCGTGTTGAGTGGCGGAACTCAATGCCGTGCTTTGCCTTGTTACCAAACCCAAGAAATGAAAATACTAGATTTTACATTTCCTGGAGTGGGAATCGAACCCACAACCTGTCGCGCTTACAGTCGCACCTTTGTGCCTCTGCGCCACGTAATTAATAATAGAGAATTAGCAAAAAGAGCAGCTCGCGCTATATTTTACCAGAGTGTACTAATACGAATGAAATAACTTAAACACTTAATGCCTCGTTAATAAATAATTTTATTTTATTTAAATAACTTCATATGGCCATATTTTTTTTCTCCCAATACTGATATTTTAAATGTTTGCTATATTTATTTTTTAATATTTTTTTTTATATAAACTTTCTTCTGACTATATTAAACAAATAAAATAAAGATTTATCCAATTTAATACAGTCGTTTGGAAGTTATGAGCGTACTAACATTTCGGGGATTCATTTTTATTTATATAGTTTTATAATCATGATTTCAAAACAAACAAAGTAAGAAAGTTAATAAATTTAAATACTTAATACCACTTTTACATATCACTGTTCTTAGTAAAATGTCGGTCGTATCGATACTAGTGTCAATACAGCAACGATCATATTAACTTTCGTTGTGGGTCACATCTATTATATACACACTGCGTTTGTTGCTTTTACATTTTTTCTCATAAAATATATACTGTACTCAATTTTGTATGTAGAATAGAATATTTATAGAATAAACAGACTATCTAGGTTTTAACGCCTGTCGTGGCGCAGAGGCACAAACGTGCGACTGTGAACGCGAAAGGTTGTGGGTTCGATTCCCACTCCTGGAAATGTAAAATTTAGTTTTTTATTTTTTGAGTTTGGTAACAAAGCAAAGCGCGGCGTTGAGTTCCGCCACTCTACACGCAATGCTTCAATTTGACGGAAAGTGAGGAACGGAATTGTTGTAAGAGAACAGAGTGTCTTAACACTAGGTTCTCAGGTTTCCTCTGCCTACCCTGCTATATGTGGGATACAGCGTGAAGTTAAAAAAAATGTCTACACCCACGAACAAACGCCTCAAGTAAATATCTTTATTAGCTTCACACTGTATTCCGCAGATAGCAGAGTATACAGAGGAAACCTGAGAACCCAGAGTTAAGACACTCCGTTCTCTTAACATTTCCGTTTCCCCCTTTCAATCGGATTGAGGCATTGCGTGCTGAGTGGCAAAACTCAATGCCGCGCTATGTTATGTTACCATAGCGAGAAATTGAAAATACTAAACATTGTTTATTATAAATATTTAATATTTTCATTTCATGGAGTGGGAATCGAATCCACAACCTGTCACGTTTACAGTCTCACGCTTGTGCTTCTACGACACGACAAACGAAGTTACGGGCTACAATTAATAGTATGAATAAAGGTACTATTGATCTTACGTCTATTGCCTCACAATGACTGAATAACATATGTATAATAAATTATTAATCACACGAACAAATATCTATAGTAAATATTATGATTAATTCACTGAATTGAGAACCATAAGCCTGTATGAGTATTCAATAATGCATTAATAAAGCTTAATTTAACCGAATCGTATTAAAAGGGACTTTTGTAAAGTTAATCACAAATTCTATTTCTGAGATTACAAGACGAGGCCTAAGTAAATAGAATGAAGCAATCATTGAGTAATATGGCGTTTCTGAATTTATGATTTTAGTTAAGGCTGTATGTACTGTAGAATTTGATATAATGGTAACAATTGATGTAGAGGTCGCAGGTACTTAGCCAGAAATCAAATATGTATATAGAATATGTAATTTTTTTGCATCAAGGCCATATTGGCCATTGTGGCGCAGTGGACATCGTCTCATTGTAAACGTGTATGGTTGTGGAATCGACAACCAATCGGGGAAAAGATTTTTTTTTCATATCTCTCACTGATATCCAAAGGGGACATATTCTCTACTTTTAGTGTAAAGTCCAAGAAGTAAGTTATAATAAGGACAAAAAATTTTATATAATAAACAAATATCCGTGCAGTTCACACACGATAGAAGCGAAACTATGAAAATTATTATGCGCGAAGCGAAACTTTAAAGTGTTTTTTTTTTATTTAATTCAAATTTATTTATTTTTGGTTAAAAACAAACAGACGTTTATACTATATCACTCTCCTGCAGACTCATGCATTTGTCTCTTTCCGGTGTCGCTTTTTCGTCACATCAAATTTCAAATCACAATTCTTAAAAAAAACATATTAATAATTTTAAAAAAATAATTTAAAAAACGCAACCACTAACTAAATGATATCATCAACATAACAATAATAATTAAATTCACTCTTGCACGTAACTTGAGTTTGAGCTAATGAACCCTGTACATGTTACGATCTCATCGTTAATCATGGAACAGCAACATCCAATGAGATATGATCTTTAATGCCAACTTTATAACATCTATCTCACATCTCAGATTAAGTGATAGCCACACGAAAAAGTAACATTATTACGAATAACTCAAAAATAAATAAAAAATAAAAAAAAATATTGGTCAAATCTTAACTAAATATAAATAGGACCACTTCAGAAGTTATTAAGTTACAAAAAATATCAAAATCGATTTACCCTATTATACGATAACATATATAATAGAATACATCACCTCCTTTTTTAGAAGTAGGTTAAAAACAAACGCAACCACTAATTAAATAATATCATCACCATAACGATTGTAATCAAATTCACTCTTGCACGTAACCTGAGTTTGAGCTAATGAACCCTATACATGTTACGATCTCATCGTTCCAAACGTTTATCATCATGGACCAGCAGCATCCAATGAAATATGATCTTTAACGTCAACTTTATAAGATCTATCTCGCATCTCAGATTAAGCGATAGCCACACGGAGCCTCATTGAGCAATTAGTATGTGGCAGGAGCTAGATTGATATGTTTTCAACCAATCCCGACGTTCTAGTCTAGGATTAATACATTTGATACATTTTGGCTATATGTTAGACGACGACGACTATTTATTCTAAGATGTTAACTATTTGGTGTTGCATTGCGTCCAACGTGACTTATGTTACAGGTTAGGTTTCGGGGCATATTTGTATGACATTTGCACGTAATTAATCAAGCAAGGTTGTGGTCAAGTATAATTGTAGCCGAAATTATTGTAGTGTACAGTAATTTGAATATGACTGTGTGTTAATGTTGTGTGGTTTAATATATGGATGTTAGTAGATATTTTCGTGGCATAGTGTTTGTAAACAGTAGTTTCACGTTTAATTAAGTATAGGAGGGTAGTCAGAGAGAATCTAGTGTTAAGACACTTCGTTCTCTTGTATCTGCCCTAATTTGAGACACTGTGCCAAGTAGCGGAATTTAACGTCGCGCTTTGTCTTAGGAGAGCGGAGAAATGATAATAATATAAATATATTCTTATTCTCCGACGGGAAATCGAACTCATAGCTAATCGTGTTTACAGAAGAACGCTGTCCTACAACGCCACCATGACCTCAAAAACTTTTTTTTCCAATAGGAGTGCGAAAAAAGAGAAAATAGTGTTTTAATGTTAATCTCTCTGCCTAAAATGTTGTGTATAGGAGTGTGGATGTAGATGTGTAGATATATATGAGCCTTATCTTACTGTAAATACAGTTGGCTTTGGTTTCAATGCCAACTCCGATAATGATAATTTAATTATTTTCATTTCTTCGTCCTCTTCAAAGCTTGGCGTTGAGTTCAGTCCATTTCGAGTGTAAAGTGGAGAAGGGAATTTCTTATTTTAAACCCTCTATAACTATCCGGATATGCGGGAAAAAGCAAAGACAACCAATAAAATACTTTATTATTAAATAAGTAAACTAGAAATATAAGTTCTAAAAGAAGAAAGCTCATCGCTTCATTCAGCTTCATTGGCTGGGAATAACATTTGAAAATTCAAAATATCAACTCGACAGCAGTTAAAAAGTATGTCATACTCGTGACACGTTTTATATTGATGCTAACAAGTTGATATTGATTAACTTATGAAGTAACCATTTTCATATTTTATGCAACATTTCGACACTAATTTCAGATTGTGTCGCTACATAAAATATAATAAGTAAATATAATAAGTAAGTACATAAAAGCTTTATTTCAACATATATAACGCTTGTCGTGGCGCAGAGGCACAAGCGTGCTACTGTAAGTACGACAGGTTGTGGGTTCCATTCCCACTTCAGGTTCAGGTTTGGTAACAAGGCAAAGCGCGACGTTGAGTTCCGCCACTCAGCAGGCAATGCCTCATTTCGACCAAAAGTGGGGAACGGAGTGTCTTAACACTAGGTTTCCTCTACCTACCCTGCTATATGCGGGATACTGCGTGAAGCTAAGTTAGTAAGTATAAATATTAATATTTATTATATTTTCTTACATACTATATATAAAGGGGACACGGTTAGAATAAAAATCCCCTCCGCTGTTGGGTAAGAGATCACGTAAGAGGCGGTTATCCCAGTAATTACGTGATAGGAAGTTGTCACAACTACTATCATGTAAAAGGCATGAATCGTCAAATATCAAATGAATATTGCAGATGAAGAATGCAGAGAGAAAATTCTTTGTTCGCCGTTTTCTTCAATTAAGAACATTACCTGTTAAGTGGCAGAACTTAATACCGTACAATTATTTATGCAATAATTATATTCATATTTTTTTTTAATTTGACGCATGACAACAACTTATAATATGTATTTAAAGGAGATTATAATGCTGTTTTTTTAAGTTTTACGTTATTTTATAATATTTTTATTTTGTTCTTTACGCTTGTTCCCGAATACCAGAATAGTCAGAGAGAATCTAGTGCCAAAACATTTCGTTTTACAGTTTAAAATAATTAAATCTTAACTAACAAAAAAAGAATTTTAAGAATGTTCTTACTTACGTTCAATTATTACGATTAACTCAAAAACTACTCATCATACCGTAACTAAATTTAAACGTAACCACATTAGATGCATTTACTATCATATATATATATATATATATATATATATATATATATATATATATATATATATATATATATATATTTATGAATAACGGATGACAAACGAGCTGAAGGACCACCCGATGGTAATTGGTTACCTTCGCCCATAAACATCTACAACGCCAGAGACGTTGGAGATGCGTTGCTAACCTAGAGGATACAGATGGAAGGGGAGGACAATGTAGTAATTCGCTCTCGGAACCCCCACATTTTGGAAAGGATGGGTGGGAAAGAGGGAAACTATCATATAAATATAGAATCATCAAAATTGGTTCATCCAATAAAAAAAATACGTAAAAAGCACATAAAAAAATATCATCTACTGATTTTTGATGTAGATTAACAAAATAATAACCTTACTTTATACTTTCATAGTAAATTAATAACAAAATATCGATTAAGAGTTGACGCAGAACTCTCGGCGTTCATTATTTCACATCCTCACATTAATATCCGTCTTGGATGTATGCCGAGGTCATATATTGCACTACTGTCGTTAAGGTACTTACACATATGGCAGGAATTAATCGCTTATTATTTTGACTATGTTTAGTAGAGTGGAGAAATATTATAATAGTTTTGTATTTATTTTTATAAAAAGATTATCGCTTAGTACGAGACAAAACTATTGGAAAATATATATTTAGCAGCAGTTTGTCCAATAATGGAAGTTACCATTAAAAAGAAATTATATGTGTAATGTTATTATATATACATTTATTTTTATTATTTCATAATAATATAAAACACTCTGGTAACAAGACAAAGTACGGCGTTGAGTTTCACCCTCAAAATGCAATGCCTCGATTCGGCGGAAAGTGGGGAACGGATTTTAAGAGAACGGAGTGT
The DNA here is from genome assembly GCA_033558755.1 of Philaethria dido. NCBI lineage: Eukaryota > Metazoa > Arthropoda > Insecta > Lepidoptera > Nymphalidae > Philaethria > Philaethria dido. The sequence goes on from JAKGSA010000264.1 coordinate 195,097, forward strand.
CTTAACAGCAGGTTCCCTTTGCGTACCCTATTGTGTGTATTATACAAAGTGAAGCTAAAAATATCCACCATTTTATTTTCAAATAATCCATGTAATAATAATTCTATTCTATACTATACAGCTAATAATTTTTTGTACTGATTATTTCAATGTGACCGTCGTATAAGACAGACTGTAATCACGATAATTATGGATTCAATCCCCAGCGAGGTGACAAAGAACGGCGTTGAGTTCCACCATTCAACACATAACGTCTAAAATTCGAGTGAAACGCTACTAAAAATGATTTCAATAACTAAATATAAATTTAGTGAACGTCAAGTGAACAATCTTCCTTAAGTCAAGCCTATTTTGAACAGAGGCACATGGTGCCTGGTAGCTAAAGATTATGTAGGGAATCAAAGGAAATTCTGCAACGTGCAAGTTTACATACAATGCAGTTTATATTGCAACGCTTATATAAAGGCTATGTTGGCATAGTGACACAGTGTCTAACTGTAAGCGCGATCGGTTATGAGTTCGATTCCCATTCACGGGAATAGTTGTATTTAAATTATTCTTCGCTCTGGCTTCAGACTAAGCGCGAAGTTGAGTCCTAATGTCTACTACACTAGATTCGTTGAGATATTCTGTGTCAAGTGGCGGAACTAAACGCCGTGGCTTGTTCAACCATAGCGAAGAAATTAAAATAATAATAATAGTCATAATGCACCTTAAGGCGATTTTGTTAAACCTGATAAGAAACATGAAAATATTTTAAATGTTAACATTTCTCCAAAAACCTTTCTTTCATTATGTTAATATATTAGTTCTTTAATTTTGTTACTATCGACTAGACTAGACTACAACTACTAGACTAGACTATACTAGACTATATTGTTACTATCGACTAGACTAGACTACAACTACTAGACTAGACTATATTGTTTCCTTACAATATTACTTCTTAGTTACACAATAATATTAACAGAAATAATGACTATTATTTTTATTACCTTTGCCATTTATTTTTAATAGTTTTTGCAAACATCCCTACTAATATTATAAAAGTAAATGTAAAAATGTAATATGACTGCCATTGACCACGCGAGCGAAGCCGCGAGTAACAACTAGTATTTATACAAGCGTAACAACCATATAAATATAAACTTACCCTCAGTATCATAAACAACACGAACGTGACAAATAACGACAGTTTTCCACCACTTGATGACAGTCTAAAGAGGCCCAATCATCAAACCTGTTTGCATCGCCACTGCAAACGAGACCCTTTCAAAAATCCAACAACAACAAATAAACAACAAAAAACTAAAAATATCATCAAGCGAATATAGCTCTTCTATACTAACAATAGTGGCTAAATTCGCAAAAAATATATTATGTATAGTTAAGGATTACCGTTCACCCTTTTAAAGGGATGCTCGTTACATTGGCGTACATCATTGAAATATGCTAAGGGTGCGGCTCAGAGATTTCGAACAAAAAAGGGACTTTTCAAACTCGGCTATGTCAAAACAAATCAACAATCCTTTCACTTTATAGACCGCGGGTTAAGTAGAACATTGTGTATTTTTATTTTTTGTATGTAAAATTGTAATAAAATTGCAAAAGAAAACTCGGTTTAGTATTTTTCTGACCGATTTCAAATAAGGAGGAAGTTGTCAATTCGATTGTATATTTAATGTGTGTTATCGTATTAGGTTTTACTAGATAAACCAATTTAGATATATATATTTTTATATGATAGCTAGTGTTTCAGATTAAGTCCCACTTAAACTTGCGCTAACATACATACATACATAGCTTCAAGCTGTCTCCCGCATATAGCAGGGTAGGCAGAGGGAACCTGAGAACCTAGTGTTAAGACACTCCGTTCTCTTTCAACAATTCCGTTACCCACTTTCCGGCGAATTTGAGGCATTGCGTGTTGAGTGGCGGAACTCAACACCGCACTTTGTCTTGTTACCAAGCCCAGAAAATGAAAATACTAAGCACTAACATGTACAATAATTATAAACAGCTTAAAACTACTGGTCAGTGATTAATTAAATTTAAATTTGACCACATCACAAGCACTATCTATCATACAAAAAAAAGAATCATCCAAGCTGGTTTACAAAAAGTTAAAAAGTTATGCGGTAACAAACATAAAACTCGTTTAAAAAGGATATAAATAATATATACCTCTAATAACATATCATTTTTTTTATCTAAATATTTTGCCAAATAGACATAATGTAGTTTGCTTTATGACCCATGTATAAAATAGCGTGTTTACATTTTTTAGTATATTTTGCTGTTTTTATATGGAAAACCTAGCATTATGTTATTGTAAACTGGGGCATGGAAACTTTTGTTTGAATCGCCAACAATGGCCTGTATTTGTTTAGTTCCATCACTATGGCAAAAAAAATAATTCCGTAAAATCATGCGTTACTGCAGATAGACTAGCGATTAAATAATGCCATGTTGTTTTAGCTTTACGCTGTATTCCGCCCATAGCAAGGTAGGCAGAGGGAACCAGAGAACCCAGTGTAAAGACACTCCGTTCTCTTATAAAATTTTCGTTCCCCACTTTCCGCCGAATCGAGGCATTGCGTGCTGAGTGGCGGAACTCCACCATGTTTATTTAGTATATAAAAAACTTTTTGAAAGCTTTCCTATAATTCTAAAGGTGCGATATAATTAAAATTTTGCTAACAAAAATTTCTCACAAATAACTCAGTATCTGAAGGTATTGAATTCAAATTCAACTTTTCAACATATGCGCTTCCAAAGAAAAGGATTTTTTAAATCCCATCCATTGCTAAATGGAACCCTCTCTCGTTCTCAATTTTGAGAACGAAATCTAGCTGGAAATACGCAAATTGATTTAATTCTGTATGGACTCTTTCCAGATCTCTCTCATCAAATCAAGTCATTAAGAAACAAAATACATTTATAATATTATTTTACGCTTTACAGCTTCTCGTTTATTCACACAGGATAGTTAGAGAATTTAGTGTAAGGACACCGTCCTACACTTACCGCCCGAAAGTGAGATATTGCGCTAGTGGCAAAATTAACACTGCGCTTTATATTTTTTACCAGTGCGAAGTATATAGGAAAACACTAAAAAATTTAATTTAAAAATATATAAAAAATGCTGTTATATAATAAAAGAATTATTAAAGAGGCATCGTGGCGCAATCGGACAACATGTGACTGTAAGAATGAGTGGTTGTGGGTTCGATTCCCGCTTGGAGGAAAGAATATCTACAAATATATAATATAATGAAACCTCATAGAAATTCACTTTGAAAGTTAAATGAAACAGCTATCTAATATGAAACTAGCTCTAAAATACAGTTATTTGAATTAATTTAACTTAGCCAGACGAAATTCGTAATTTAGTGCTTAAGCGAGCAGAACAGTATTCAGGTGTTCGCATGCATACATTACTGTCGGGTCTTCTAGGATTTACAATTATAGCAGATGCTATCTCTTCCGCAGAAAAACTTACTTTAATTTTTTGCTTAGAGTTATGTGTAGAGGCTATCGCGGCGCGAGACAGAGTCTGACTGTAAACACGATTGGTTATGGGTTATGGGTTCGATTCCCAATCGGGAAAATGACATTTCTTTCTGGTAAGACAAACTCGGCGTGGAGCGCAGCCAATTTACATTCAGTGTCAAGTGTAATTTAAAAAGTAATTAAGACATAGTGGTCATTGACATCGATTCATTTAGTAATTGTAAATTAGATTTTTACTCGAGAAATTGTTTTGAATATAGGATATAGGCCCGTCGACGCGTTAGATGCAGCCGTAGCAACGTTCATTTCACTTTATTTGAAAGTGTATGTCAAACTAATATGATATTTATTTCCTAAATGTATAAAAATTTTCACGTAGAGGGTTTCGAACCCGCGCATATTTTTGATACTTTATCCCTAGCGGGGTAGTCAGAAACAACAGAGCGCCTAACGCTTTGGTCCCCGCATACTTATTTAGCCACGTTCATAGTCATTAACCTATTCATACAACTTCATCCTGATTCCTGAGTCCCGCCCCCTTTGTTTTTATATATATTTATATTATTGTATCATTTATATTGTGTTCTCAAATATCATAATCAACCGAGGTCTCCCCCTATATTTTCCTTACCATTCTTTCATCACTAATCCACTAGACGTGTCCAAACCACTTACGCACGTTCTTCTTCGTTCTTACTATATTATTCGCGCATAGGCCTGGCCTGTCTTTCTGTGTATCTCTTCGTTGCGGATTCGATCAGCCAAGCTGACTCTGCCAACGAAGATCTCGCATCTCTACATAATTCATCTTTCTTTCGTTCTTCTTTTGACATACCCTCAAATTTTTATAAGCTACCCAAAAATATATATTTTAAGCAATAATCGTCTAAAGAAGTCAATTTTTATTATCTAAAAAAATATTTTATTTTACCATCATATTTATACAGTGAAAATAGATCCTAAAGCCTTTAACTAGTATGTAAATTTAGTTCACACGTTGCCGGCCGTGAGCCTCTCATATTTTGCTGTTGTAAAAAGATTTTGTGGTATTGGCAAGCTTTGTTACTGTTTGTCGGGTGTTATGTTTGGATTTTAAATGACTTTGGCTTCTATATTTTCAGCTTTTTGCTTTTTACCATAGTATAGTTAGAAAGAACTGAGTGTCATGACACATGACTATGTTCTGTACATTCTGTCTGAAATCGAAAGCCAGATTATATGAGATTTTTTTTTAGCTTCACCCTGTATCCCGCATATAGCAGGGTAGACAGAGGGAACCCGAGAACCTAGTATTAAGACAATCCGTTTTCTGCAATTCCGTTTCCCACTTTCCGCCAGACTGAGCCATTGTGTGCTAAGTGGCGGAACTCAACGCCGCACTTTGCCTTATTACCAAACCCAGAAAATGAAAATACTTCATTTCCTGGAGTGAGAATCGAACAAAGAACCTGTAGCGTTAACAGTCGCACGTTTGTGCCTCTGCGCCACGACAGGCGTTTATAGTTAATACTATTATAAACTGGTTACAAATATTGTTAGTCTAGCCTATTTGTTAGTCTAATATATATTTATTACAATGTGTTAATACACATTTTTTTACGTAATTATTACGTAATTATAAAAGTTTCTAGTAAGGTTAGAGACGAAGTATTGTTATGACACTTTGATCTCCGTTTTTCGCCCGAATTCCATACATTGCATATTAAATAGCTAAACACGCCCTTTGTCTTGCCAGAGATCAAAAAAGAAAATATGAAAATGATTTAAATATAATTCCCCTAAACAGGAATCGAATCCACTACCAATCACGTTTACAGTCATGCTATCCCACTTCGCCAATACGACCTCTATAGAATAAAAGTACGATATATTTTAGTTAGCCTGAACCTAATTTAGTTTTATCCAAACAAGATCAAATTACTTGTTTTATTTATTTCTTTAGCTGCTCATAGAACTCTGGAAGCTTACGTTACATATTAATTCCTTTAGGTATTAAGTGTAGCCAAACAAATAAAGATATTAAGAATATGTATTGCTTCCGCATAGACATAAACTAGTGTCAAGACACTCCGTTCCCCACTTTCCGCCGAATTAAGGCATTGCGTGCTGAGTGGCGGAACTCAACGCCGCACTTTGCCTTGTTACCAAACCCAGGAAAATGAAAAATTCCATTTCCTGGAGTGGGAATCGAACCCACAACCTGTCGCGTTTACAGTCGCACGCTTGTGCCTCTGCGCCACGACAGGCGTTATTATATATTTCTTATTGAGTGGTAAAAATGAAAATAATTTAAATATAATCATGACCTCTTGGGAACCGAACGCACAATCAAACAAATAACGTTGATGATAAAAACATATTTAAGTATATACATAAAATATATGTAAGATACTATTAAAAACTACGGTAAATATTATTTTTTTAATAAGCCCAAACTAACTTCCAGAATACACCACTTCATACTTTTTTCTGTATGGTAATGTAGGCCGAGAGAATGTATTGTCACTCCATGTTCCGTTTTTCTCCCTAAATCTAAAAATAACGTATGTATGTAAGTAAGTATAATTATGTATTTAGTATTAATATATATTTAATAAGTTATATATGTAAATGTCTTGATTATTGCACTACCTACCACTACTTCATACAACTCCAATATCCAAAGCTTGCCTGAAAGAGATCGCTTTAAGCGTTAAGGCCGCCTTATTGTACGCTATTACTACTTCTATGTCATTTGTCTATTTGTGTGCAATAAAGAATATTTTTATTGCATTGTATTGGGTAACGGAACTCAGCGTCGCGCTGTTACCAAAGCAGAGAAAATAAAATAATTCAAATACTGATTGTATTTCCCGCAAATGGGAATCGAATCCACAACCAATTAACAATGCATTATCCTACTATGCTATGCTCACCATAATTTGTATAACGAAATAACACACAAATGTTCTTTAAACCACACTAGAGAATAGAAAGAGATATAAATTGTGAATATAATACGACCACAACTAAAACTCAAATTCCGGGCACAAAGTTGCGCTTCAGATAAATATGAACACAAAAACTGTCAGGGACAGTTACAGTGGTAGCAAAACAGAAAGTCCGACAACCTGCTGAATACAAACCACCACGCTTGACCGCAAATTAAGAAAACACTGTGACCCCAATGTTTATTTATTATAGATATTTATGAGTATTTATGTTAAAGGAAGAGCGTCTGTAAACGCAAGTGGTCGCGGATTCGATTCCTACTAAAGGAAATAACATTTTAATTATTTGTAATAATTAATATTTACACGCCTTTCGTGGCGCAGAGGCACAATCGTGCGACTATAAACTCGATGGTGATGGTGGATGTGGGCTCGATTCCCACTTAGGAAATGGAATATGTCATTTCCTGGGTTTGGTAACAAAGGCAAAGCGTGGCGTTGAATTCCGCCGCTCAATTCATGTTCATGCCTCATGGCAAATTCATGCCTCAATTCGGCAGAAAATGTGGAACGGAGTGTCTTAACACTAGGTTCCCTCTGCCTACCCTGCTATATACGGGATACAGCGTGAAGTAAAAAAAAAATAATATATAGTATTTTCATGTCCTTGTCCTGATAACAAGGCAAAGCGCGACATTGAGTTCCGCCTCTGAACATTCAATTCGGCGGAAAGTGGGGAGCGGAAATCTTATTAGAATGGAGTGTCTTAACACTAGGTTCTCAAGTTCTTTCTGTGTAGGGTAGGCTAAATGATGAAAAAGATACAGAATATTTACCTTAAAGACCATCATGGCGCAATTGGACAGTGTCTGACTGTACCTGTAAACGCGATTGAATGTGGGTTCGACTTCTACTCGGAAGAAGGATTTTAAATATAATGAAACCACGTATTGATCAGAAAAGACGCGACGATCAGTTCTGCTACTCAATAAGCAATGTCTCTGAATCTGGCGGAATTTGGAAAGGAATGTTTTGAGAGAGTGCCTAGTGTTGACACACTCGAGTTCGCCGCACACTGCTGAGCTAAGTGGCGGAACTCAACGCCGCATTTTTTCTTACTATAGCGGAGAAATCAAAATAATTGGAATTTTATCTGTCCCCCCAATTGAATCCATTGCGGCACGATGCCCTATAAATATCAAAATAAATAAATAATAATAAATAACAACCATACACAAATATTTTATAAGTAAAAATCAATACACTCCCAATTTCGATACAATCGTGGCAATTATGCAACAGATACATAGTGAAAGGGCAGGCGACGACAAAAAAGAAAGTTGATATTTAGTGTCAGTGTCCCCGGGGCCCGCCTTTATTGTCCACTAGCCCGCTGAATACTGAATGGTATGACCGCTACGAAGAAATAAATAGTTCTGGAAGGAATATTGGTAAAAATGTAGTTTTTGTTATGTATTTTAATATATATATTGTTATAATATATGAAATTACTTAAAACGAAACGACAAAAAAGAAGGAGAAGATTCCCAATTTAGGTTTTTAGTTTCGAAACTGTATTTCTTATGTGTGTTACATGGATGAACCAATTTTGATGATTTTTAATATTATGATAGTTAGTGCTTCAGATTTGGTTGTGTTTAAAATTAAGTTAATTAAGTTAATTTGGATTGGACGAGAAGTTTTTGAGTTATTCATATTAAAAATTCATATTGGACAACCGAAATGATAATTATTCAATAAACCGACTTGAAAGAAAATACACTAAATAGTACAATTGTTACGAATTCAAAAACTACTCACCACATCGTAACTAAATTAAAATGGTACCAAATCAGAAGTACTAGCTATCATATCAAAAAAGAAACACCAAAATTGGTCACCCAAAAAGAATACAATCAAATTGATAACCTCCTTTTCTAAATTCGGTTGAAAACAATTATAAGCAGCGACGTTTTTTTGCCAAAATAATAAAAATACACGTTATTTAGCAATAGTGCAATGCAAACGGCAACCACGCTCAACGTGTCAAACGAGCAGATTCGTCTATCGGAGATGTTAAGCGGTTGATTGTAATTCACATCGATGCCCCATCCGAGCAATTTGGTTCCACGAAAGGCCTTTCTCTTCTATTATTTTCATTAACAAGCTCGCGCGTGACCGAAATAAAGTGGTCTTTGACGTACCCAACGGTTTTTGACTGATTTTTTTCAGGCATTACCAAGGAATCAGTCGGGCGGATTAAGGTAAAATCTTAGACGTTATTTCCCTCTGAAATTTCTTTACTGAGAATTGAAAGGAAATACTGTTACTGTTTTATAAAATAGAAACGTATAAAAATAAACAATTCAATTGTATCAGAGCATGGAAATGTTTATAATGTTTATTTTGGATTTCTATAATACGCTTGCTATGAGTATGTGTATGATTTAGAGGATATCAGGAATTATATAAGTGAAAACTATGTAATTGTTATTGAGGTTCGGTGAACTATTATATCTTAATAATAATTGGTACTTCTTATATCTCTTATATAGTAGTGATATAGGTAGATAAAATCTTGTGTTACCACCATACTTTGTCTTACCAGACCGAAGAAATAAGAATTATTGATGGATTGAACTTACAACCAACGTGTGTACAGTGAGATTTAGCGCCAATTTGCCACAATGTATATTTTTATTTGTAAAAATCATCATCAATTCAATATTCGGTCTAATATTTACTTACCACTTTCACTCGGTTTCCTCTGTTACTTTTTATGACTATTTAAGCGATTAGGCCTTTTTGCTTGTATTCCTATTTATCTTTCATCTACATTTCATTATATATTACACACAAATCCTCTTTAAAAATATCACATATTTTCATTCATCGATAATTTTTATTTTTTAAATAAATCGTTGCTTCTTCGTAGTTATTAATATCATACAGCGCAATTGTGCAATAAAGTTTATTAGATACATGATATTTTTCTCTATCTTTATTAGAAGCTCTTCAACAAAAAATAAGAATATGAATTTAATCTAAAAGCAGCTCACAAATGCCAGTTACATTCTTACACATAAAAACTCTTTTGAGTTTCACAAGAAAGATATTTTTATACTATTTTTCTACATCATCTACATTTACACCTCAAAAGCAATTATGATGAAAATAAATTAAGTTTTCCGTTTCCCAGACATACGTACCTATGTCATTTGAGACTCGTAAATTCCAGAGTAACTTCTGTAAAACTTGTACCGCAAACGTTTACTGGATTGGCCTAATAAACCTTCAGTAGGGTCGCTCCCTCGCGAGCCATCGCCTCTTTTCGCATTGTATATTACAAGCCACAAGCAATTTATATGGAAAACGTTTCTAAATGTATCTCGTTTGATAAGATCAACATAGCTTTGCGATCGAGATGCGAGTGGAGAATTTCAACGTACATCTCAGTGTCTTGGGACCACTATATTCGATAGTTGAGATTTCAGTCAGCAATCGATTGCTCTGCATACTACCAAGTCCCTGAACACCAATTCTTAGGGTTAAAAGAGAACACATTATAGCAAGTGCTTGCACTTAAACTGAAAATCAACAACGACGTTTGTGAATGTTTTACTGTTGCGAAATTGTCACTATTTTGTGTACGTCGAGTTTTAGTAGAAGTCCATTCCAAACTTTATCTTGAACTAATGTAAAAAGTTAAAGAGTACGAGGAATCTAATTTGGCCAATAAAAATTGGTATCGCGACAACAACAGAGGAAGTTTATTAGGATAGAAAATTGTTCTATTGCTTGCAGAAAGTTGCAACCAAGATAAGTTCTTCGTTCCGAACGATACGTGACCGAACTGTGAGCTGGCAATAAGATGGTGTACATGTGGAGTAATTTCAACTAATTTCAAGACACACGCTTAAAAGCGTAATTTAATATAGAGACAACCCTTAAGTTTAAGATAACATGCTCTGTTTAGTTAGAGTACTATAATTGCAAAATTGTTAAATAATTTATATGTACTCGTCTGAAAATAACTTTATTACGAATAAATTCCATTATATTTTAACCGACTTCAAAAATGGAGTAAGTTTTCAATTCGACTGTATATTTTTGTGTTTGTTACTGCAATTTTATTACTAGGTGAACCAATTTTGATGGTTCTTCTTTCATATAATAGTAGTAGTTTCATATATGTAGTCTCATTTAAATTTAGTTAAAATCTTTTTGAGTTATCCATTATAATCTTAGTATTTAGTGCAATATATTTGAAGTCGGATTTTTAATTTTTATTTTTTTCTAAACCTTAATTATTAAGCCAACAATTTCAACAATTATTATTACTTTATTCAGACAATACTGCAAACTTCAGAAAAATCACAAAAATTTAAACATAAAAACTTACATAACTTTCGTACCTTACAAAAATCTAGGTTACCCAATTTAGTATAACGGAGTTGGCATAAATAATAAGAGCAACCCAAAATTAGAGGAACATTTTCTGACCTAAATTAATACAGATAGTAGTTATGGTAGAAAGTTGGTATTAGTCAACAAGTTCTGGGGTAAAGTTAAATTTAACAATATGCACTGCCAACATAGCCTGGGGCAATACGAAATCTGCATATTAAGCTAGCTGTGACGTCACTCCAGGATTAGATTAGTGTTCTGAGTATCGGACGGTTGGTGTAAAGCTTGGCTCATTTGATATTAGCGTGAACTCAATATATGTGCGAATTATCATGTTCATTGACTTTGGCTACCTCGTGTACTGACAAATGGAATTTGTTTCGTGGATAATTTAATAGTACAGTTGTGTTTTGGTAAATATATCTGTTTTATAAAAGAAAATTAACAACCAAGTGTTTTGGCACTATGTGCACTCTGATTATGGCTATGCGGGATAAAAATTGAGCTGTTTTTTTTTTTATTTTACATTCATACATACATAGCTTCACGCTGTATCCCGCATATAGCAGGGTAGGCAGAGGGAACCTTGTGTTAAGACACTCCATTCACCACTTTCCGCTCAAAATCGAGACATTGCATGTTGGCATTTGGCTGCACTCATAGCCACGCTTAGAATCAAACCCACAACTATTCATTTACAGTCATCTTCTGTAAACAATCAGTGTTAATGCATAACACAGTTGTGTTATTGTTACTACGTAGATATAGATACTAACCACTCATGATTCAGTAAATATTCGGTACGTGATGGTATTACCTCTAAATGGATAAAACAATTTAGGATTATTTTGTTTGCTTAGTTTACCGATCTTACTTTTATAATTTTGATTATTTGACTGATCTATGTTAAGCTGATCAATATTTATCTAAAAATAAAATATATTTTACGCTTTAAGGATTAAGGGGCCTGCCTTGGCTCAGTGGCACAAACGCGATAGGTTGTAGGTTTGATTACCATGCCACAAAAAGAAAATATTAAATTATATTTAGTTGGCGGAAAGTGGGGAACGGAAATATTAGAAGAGAATCGAGTGTCTTCGCACTAAGTTCTGTGATTCCCTCTGCCTAAACTGATTTGTGCGGAATACAGCGTGAAGCTAAAAAAATAACTACTCTTAACAGGGTAGTAACATATAAATATATATTTTTTTCATTTTATTTAAAGTATAAACGTGCCGGCGAAGTTTAACACCGCATTTTGTTCAATGATATAAAATACATACTTTTGTATGAGTATAAGCATTTTTCCTATGGTGTGTAATTATACTGTGAGGGGACGAGAATACAATTCCGCTCCGCCGCTGGGTAGCGCTCCTAAAACGGGTACCCCAGTAGTTTGATGGAAGGAGGTTCGTCCTCCGTCTGGCTCGTGTCCACTATCATGTCAAAGACGAACCGCCAAATATCTTATGATGTGTTGTGATGGTTCGATGGCATGTAAGCCAGGTTTCCCCTTTCCCACCCATCCTTTCCCCAAAATATGGTGGTTCCGATGGCGGACATTCTTACTTTCATCTGTATCCTCTAGGTTGGCAACGCATCTACAACATCTCTGGTGTTGTAGATGTTCATGGGCGAAGGTAACCACTTACCATGAGGTGGTCCTTCTGCTCCTTTGCCATTCGTTATCCATTAAAAAAAAACCATTTACAGTCATGCGAGAAAAAACATACTTTGCTTTATTTTACTAAAACAATCTTCAAAGCACTGAGATTGTATAAAATTTATAATCTACATTTCACCGCTCTGAGAGGTTAATTGTAAATCACAATAAACAGTTATTTTTTATTTGTCAGAAGTTTCTTACTTGAACAAAAGATTGGCTGTGTTTACTCGGATCGCGGCTTGATAAATGAGAAGAAGAATTGGTTTAGTGGAAGCGAACACTGAAATTGGAAAAGAGCGCCCGATTAAAAGGAATAACGCTATCTCCACGGAATTCTTAGAAAAACCTCGTTATATGACAATATGAAACATGTTCTGATTTTGTTTTTTTCGTGGTTTTAGGATTTTGTATGGATTGAGTAATGTGTTTATGTTTTTTATAGTATATACGTTTGTTTACGTTTCAAATTATTTGTTTATTTGTAAATACTAGTGTCCCCGTTGACGCGTTAGCAATGCGTTGTCTTTAGCAATGTATATGTCACTTTATATAAACATGGATTTCAAACCATGGTAGTGTGCGTAACATGTATTTATTACTATTTCAAAAAAATGTTAACATTCCTTCTCTATATAGATTATAAGTGTGCCAAAATTCATGCTCCTCCGCGTAATTGTAATTGTTGTAATTGTAATCTGCGTAATTTTCGTAAAAAGGGGTCCAAAGGTTTTGCTTCACGAATTTGTATATAGATATTGTGAAGGTGAAATATAGAATACTTTCTATTGTATTGTAAGTTCAATTTTTTACTTTAAAAAGCGGTTGTAGTTCAGTGGAGTAGCAATTGACTATAAATGGTAATGGTTGTGAAAAATGAAACGTGTTATGTTGGGTATCTCCATAAAAGACCGCATACTAAATGTTTCTATTAGATATAGGACTAAGGTATCAGATATTGCACGTATCATAGCACAACGCAAGTGGAGATGAGCGGGACACGTATGCCGCAGAACTGACGGAAGATGGAGCCGTAAAATTTTAGACTGGCAGCCTAGGCATGGTAAAAGAAACGTGGGACGACAGCAGACACGATGGAGCGACGATCTTGCCAAAACGATGGGCTGAAATTGGATTAGAAGAGCATACGACCGAAAGGACTGGAAATCCAATGAGGAGACCTATACCCAACAATGGGTCATTAATCGAATATTTTCAATCCACCGCTCTAGTAAAGACAAAGGGCGGCGTTGAGTTCCGTCAATCGGCAAAGTCTTGGCGGAGTGTCATAACACTAAATTCTCTTATCTACCTTTATAAAGCAAATTATATTATTTAAATCTAAAATTATTATATTTGATCTAATGGTATTTACCTAATATACATTCACTTGGGCTCTTAACGTTAATGACTAGATAACTGTCGCATGTTAATATCAACATGCTTCAGTAATCTAAGCTAATATATTACGAAACCGCTATCTCAACTATGTACATATATGTTATATTACTTTAAATACTAAGAAATATTAGCGCTATAAGTCTGACTTAAAAGTTAGGTTGTGGGTTCGGATCTCGTGTGGGGTAATTTTTATGTTTTTGAAGTGAATATTCTTTGGAATCGTTGTGATTAGAAACTCAGTGTAACGGGAAAACGTCAGGGTAAAGAAATGAACATTATTAAATAGGTGAGAGAATTTGGTAGCCAATATATTCACGTTTCACGCTGTATCCCGCATATACCAGGGTAGTCAAAGGGAACCTAGTGTTAAGACACTCCGTTCCCCACTTTCCGCTGAATTGAGACATTGCGTGCTGAGTGGCGGAACTCAACGCCGCGCTTTGCCTTGTTACCAAATCCAGAAAATGAAAAAATCCTTTTCCTGGAGTGGGAATCGAACCCACAACCTGTCGCGCTTACTCTGAGCCACGACAGGCGTTACACACAATATATGTGTTATATATTTTCTACTTCATTCTCTGTATTGTTTTAATGTAATATTTTAAATAAAGTATCTTTCAAGTTTAATCAAAAATAACAACCTTTACAATTATCCTAAAACCCTTTCTCTTTTCCTCTTATTATCTCGTAAGCTACTTTCTAAAGTTTCAGTTCCGTTATGTGTGATTTGCAGACACATACTTTTTTTAGCTTTCTTTAAAGACACGTGATCCGTATCTTTTATTAGCTTAGTATGGTAATTTCAATTAATTTTATTTTATTACTTAATTATATTATACGCCTTTATTTTATAACGCCTGTCGTAGCGCAGAAGTACAAGCCTGCGACTGTAAACGCGACAGGTTGTGGGTTCGATTCCCACTCCAGGAAGTGGAATTTTTAGTTTCCTGGGTTTTAAAAGAAGGCAAAGCGCAGCCTTGAGTTCCGCCACTCCGCATGCAATGCCTCAGTTCGGCGGAAAGTGGGGAACGGAGTGTCTTAACACTAGGTTCCCTCTGCCTACCCTGCTATATGCGGGACACAGCGTGAAGCTAAGTAAGTATATTATGTACTACTATATATTTATCGAAAGAGGAGTGTCTTAACACTGAGTTCTCTTCTCTTACTCTACTGTACAAAAAATAACATAGTCAAGTAAAATATATGAACAATTTAAATTTGAACATATTACATACAGTTTTGCCTATTTCGCTACAACCGTGGAGATTGTAGTGTCTGTTAAAGGTTTAACATTGGAAATACTCGATCTACATCTCAAGAGAATATCGCTTAAGTACTATATCAAGAACCGGAGGTATAAGTAAGTATTTATTACAATATATTTCCAATATAACCTATAGGCTAGGTTAGGCTTCATTTTTAACTTTTATCTGGGTGAAACGATTTTGATAATGCTTTTGTAATAATATGGTCCTATTTAAATTTAGTTAAGGTTTCACGAGTACTTTTCGAGTTATTCGTAATTTAAAAAACTTTTTAGTGCATTGTATTTGAAACTGGTTTTCTTTATTGTTAAAATTGTAATTATATTACTTGCTTTATTTGAAAATAAAGTGAAGTTAAGTGGACAAGCTCTCAAAATTAAAAAAAAACATATTTAGAAAACGTACAAAAATTTGAACGCAACGGGACTGGAACCCGCACTTCTTGGGAACCATTCAAGCGCTCTAACCGCTAAGCCATGAGTTCTATATCCGGCTGTGTCAAAATTCTTATACGCTTGTTTGAACTTATTTTTGTTGTTAGCATCTCTGTAGAGAGATTTTTACAAATTTCTGCTACCCAAAGATTATTTCAACAAACAATCGTTTAGCAAGAGAGAATGCTATTTATTAAATATTTTTATATTTTTGAAGTATAATATGCGTATTAAGCAGCAGCCGGATATAGAACGCATGACTTAGTGTTTAGAGAGCTTGGACGGTTTCCAAGAGGCGCGGGTTCGTATCCCGCTGCGTTCAAATTTTTAAACGTTTTCTAAATAAGTTTTTTCGTTTCCTAAGTGTGTGATTAACACTTAAACTTCAAAAAGTTCTAACATGTTATTATTATTCACCATTTTATTTAAAAATTTAGTTAGTTCTCATTTGATGTATAATGCGGTATAACTTAATAGATAACCATTATGACATTGATGGAGCTAATCAATGCGCCATTGTGCTAATAGCATTAATGACAAATCATGTACACACTGGCTATCACTGCATGAAATAATCATGTGTTAATTGTTATAATCAAATAGTATGGGAAATGTGAATATATTTATTTTATTTTATACGCTCTGGTAAGATATTGTGCGGCGTTGAGTTCCGCCACTTAATACTCAACTTCTCGAATTCAGGTAACGAACAAGGCTTCAAGACAAAATAGAGACAATAATAGAAACAAAAAACGCCTCTCGTGGCTTGAGGCACAAGCGTACGATTGTAAACATGACAGGTGGTGGGTTTGACTTCCACTTCAGGAAATAGAACTTTTCATTTTCTAGGTTTAGTTTACCATTACTTTCGTTTCCTGGGTTTGGTAACAAGGCAAAGCGTGGCGTTGATTTCCGCCACTCAGCATGCAATGCCTCAATTTGGCGGAAAGTGGGGAACTGCCTTGTTACCAAACCCAGAAAATGAAAAATTCCATTTCCTGGAGTGGGAATCGACCCCACAACCTGTCGCGTTTACAGTCGCACGCTTGTGCCTCTGCGCCACGATAGGCGTTATTGCGATATTATTAGAAACAAAATGTTTTATATTTAAATAAGAAAAAAAAGTAACAAGAAAACCTTAAGTAAGTCTTTATTTATAATGTAAATATGCATTTTATTTTGCTAAATTGGCACTTTTTCGTTTACTAACTAACTTCCAAAGAAGGAGATTATCAATTCGATTTTTTTGTGTGTTACCGCGTAACTTTTTACTGGCTGAACCAATTTTGATAATATTACTTCAATCGATATTTTAATTAAAATCCATATTCATTATTATTACAAAATAAATCCTTTTCAGCATAAAGTTATTGTACCCAAAGTTTTTATTCCGAGTTAATAATATTAAACAATCCACCCGAAGGCCGCAAGAATCAAAGCAAAGGTTATTAATATTCTGGGAACGAAAGGACCGAACGATAAACCATTATCACGGATACGATTCTCTTAAATCCAGGACTTGAATAATTCTCTAAATTTGCTTTAAGCTTACATTGAATTTAGATTTATACTTTTTTTTATTTTCACTTTCGGACCTATTTATTTTATATTGTGATTTGTTTATAGGAAACAAATGTTGCAAAAGATATTTAAAAATACCAAAAAAGAGACAAAGATTAAATTAATTTATAAGAGGTAGATGTGGGGGAAGAGGTATAACAGCAAAATCTTTCGATAATCTACTACAAGATCTCGGCATGTTAAGAACTATCATCAGTTCAGGTTTAGCATGTATTTTAAAGTCAGTGCTAGTAGGATATTTTAAAATTTAGTTAGGTAGAGAGAGAAGAGCGGGCATTGGCGGAGAGTCCTAATGCGCATTTTAAATGGGCATTTGGTCTTCACTTCTATTGAAAGCCCATCCTTAATTTCCTTTAAATCTCTTCTTAAGTACAACGATCGTTATCATTTTATATATATATATATATATATATATATATATATATATATATAT